>APKU01000185.1:0-84451 GCA_000472125.2 Hirsutella thompsonii MTCC6686
AGTTAACTATAGGGTGTTAGGTGCATTTGACAGGTATTGGAACCTAGAACCGCAGTTTGCAACCCTTTGATAGCATCTCTTAGCTGTCTATACGCTCAAATAGCATTCATACCCCCTGTCGAAAACACCCCCGTCCCCCGGTAGGTAAAGTGACAACTCCAAGTGACTGCTGATTGGGGGCGGATAGCGAGCGACCAGCATCTCGTTTCAGGCAGTATCGGGTAGGAAGAGAGCGCGTAAAGTACGCACATGTTGACACTAACTTTACTTGTTCATGGTGTGTATGAATGTTGCGGCCCCCTCCCCTCCATCACCTGATATAAGCTGACTGACTTGCCATGTTGGTCACAGCGTTCGAATGTGTCGACCGCCGCAAAGACCTCTATTATTAAAAGGCCGGCCGGCTCGAGCCTATTCCGAATCTTACACTCCATGTCCTCTGTTCACGCGCCCATATGTCCGTGGCGATACGCGCAATGTCGAAACTCTCTGTTGCCGTCGTCGGTGCAGGTAAGTGAATAATGCAAGTTCTTGACAGTTAAGATGCTTGCCGTCTGATACTAAACGAAAACAAAGGACCCTCGGGTCTTTCCATGCTCAAGCAGCTGCGCGAAGATGGATTCTCAGTTACCGGCTATGAACGACGCGCAAGAGTAGGTGGGCTATGGGCATACTCTGAGGATCCCTCACACACTTCCGTCTTGCCGAGTGAGTGACCCTTCCCTGATCATGAGGTTCTATGCTAGCACGGACACTGATGTTGAACAGGAACCACTGCGCTTCTGAGCAAGTACACTTGTGGCTTCAGCGACTATCCCATGCCGGAGAGTGAGTCGATCCGTGCTTTTTGACAACAGTGCTTTGCTCAATGACGTAGTGTAGAGTATCCGATATTCCTGCGCTCAGATCAGTTTCAAGAGTACATGGAAGACTACGCAAGACACTTTGATACCCTGCGCAATTGGGTATTCAACACTTCAGTCATCAAAGCCTTTCGCAACTCAGATGACACCAAGTGGTGTCTTGAGGTTGAGACGTCGGGCAAGTCCAAGACGGTCGAGTTCGACAAGCTTGTCTTTTGCCATGGTTACCAGACAAGGGCCGTTGTGCCCAAGTTTGAGGGGCAGGATAAGTTTCGAGGCGTCATCATGCACTCGCAACAGTATCGAAGGTCGGTAATAGACCCCTTGACGGCTCAGCACCGATGACGAGATTTAGGTTGTCTAACACCCGGGGGAACAGACCGAAGCTCTTTGCTGGCAAGCGTGTAATTGTTCTCGGCCTCTCCTCGACAGCCGCAGATATCCTTCCCGATCTTCTACCCCATGCCGCACATCCTGTATATGCTTCTCACCGTCGCGGCGTCGTTCCTCTCCGCCGGTTTCGCAAGGGCGTGCCGACAGACGCCCTGGCGACTTGGCGGCGGCGGCAGATTGCCCATTACCTTCAGGAGCACTTTCCAGGATTCGCTCGTGTCTTGGGAGATTTAGCAGTCGACCTCCTCATCAGGTTCACGTATCCAAACCTCAAGCCCGAATGGCGCCTTCGGCCAGCCCCAAGCGTGGCACTCAAGCTTCCGAGTGCCCTCACGCTTGAGAAAATCCAGCCTGCTCTAGAAGATGGCACTCTCAAATCCGTGCAAGGTATCAAGCGGTTTCTGGGGCCGAACAAGGTAGAGCTCCTCGACGGAATGGTTCTTGAGGACATCGACGCAGTCATCCTGTGTACTGGATACAGGGGCGATTTCAGCGTGGCAGACGAATCCGTCATCGAGACAAGCATCCCAACAGCACATGGCTACGACACGGACCCAGGAGGAGGGGCGCCAATGTATCGTCTTTGGATGAACATGTTCCCGCCACGATACGCAGACTCGCTCGCGATGCTGTGCTACTCTGCATTCGGCAAATCCAACGGCTTCAGCTTCGCCGACGTGACGTCGATGGCCGTATCCAACGTCTTTCGCGGCGCGCACCCGTTGCCGTCGGTCACCGCAATGAATAAATGGATCGACGAGCACCAGACCTGGGTGGCATCGCGGTGGAGGCTGGAACACAGCGTCGATCCGAGCATGGTCAAGCAGTGGGAGTTTCAGCGGTTCTTGCACGAGGCCGCCGGGACGGGCATGGACAACTTGAGCTGGATGGGCTGGAAGGGGTGGAAGTTTTGGTGGCAGGACCGGGAGATGTATAATCTCATGTCCAACGGGATAGAGACGGCGCACATGTATAAGTATTTCGAGACGGGAAAGAGGAGGACTTGGGATGGTGCAAGAGATGCCATTTTGAAGATGGAAGAAGAGAGGAAGAGGGTCTTGCCGTTGACGCCGGAGCAGGAGAAGGAGTATTTGGCTAGACTTGGCTCATGAAAAATAAAGACATGAGTACAGCAACGTATTATTGAAAGTGAGATAAGATGGCGAATGCCTTTGATCGATTCCATGTGCCAGCAAAAGGCTAATAATAATTAATCGGTGGTTCACTTTAGTTTGTAATCCGCGTCAAGTCTGCCAGATGTGATTGGAAGCGTTGCGATGATCGGCGTGAGAGAAAGCCGGCTACCGATGTCCGGTGACGAGAGAACGCAAAAAAAAGAAGTATACGCCGAGTACCTTTTCTTATGCCGAGGCTCGTGGCTGACGCTTGTCTGCACGCGGGAGTGGTCGCCGGTGGGGCTCTTCACGATTCCTCACCCCCGCCACTGCGCATCCCGCACGGCCTGCCGTTTTCCCCAGGTACAAGCGGGCTACTTGCCCGCAATAATCCAAAGGCAGCCCTTCACAAGCCCACGAGACACCGCCTCCAAAACGGGGGAAGCCGCGCCCCCCCAAAGGGTGCGCTTTCCCTTCATTCGTCAAAAAACGTGATTTCTTCACCTGTCCTCTCTGCATTCGCATTTCTACCGGCTGCGAAGTCGCGCCGAACATCGACATATAATCGACTTGTCGCGATTTATCCGATTGAATCTTGGGAACATCGTCGCACATCGCTCGTTCCCCTCCGGCGCGCCGTTCCGATTTACTTTCCGTCCTCGCGGCGCCGGAGCCTTCGTCTCTTACGCGTACCCGTCTTTTCCAGCGTTTTCGGACCGACGTCACCGGCCTTGACCTTTGGAAGGAAGTTCGTTTTTCATCAAAAATCGCCGCGCATCGAGACGAATTCATCACAGCACTCGGCGTACCTCGTGTCGCGGCGCCTGCGACAATGGCCTCGCCGCCCAAACCATGGGAAAGGCCCGGCGCGGCCACGGCAACCTCGGGTTCCGGTACGTTGCACCATCGGCAACCTAGCCGATCTCACGTCTACAGAGATTTTTTCGACGCTGACCATATGGCTCACTCCATAGGCACAATGTTCACATCCCCATCTACCTCATCCACAGCCGTCGCATCGCCGACTCCTCCATCATTATCGTCCGCCACTAGCACATCCGCTGAAGCCGCTCCTCCGATCCCCGACCTTCCCTCGTCGCTCGCGTCTTCCGTCAACCAAAACGCCGCCTCGTATAGCCGCGTAGGCGCCTCGCCCTACGGAGGCTACGGCAGCGCCTACTCGTCGCCCTACTCGAGCCCGTATTCACGCTTTGGCGGCATGGGCGGTATGGGCGGCTACGGCGGCGGTATGTACGGAGGCTACGGCGGCTACGGAGGCGGCATGTATGGCAACATGTATGGTGGCATGGGAGGCATGCCCGGGAACCCGAATGATCCCAACAGCCTGACGAATCGCTTCAACAATGGCACCGCCGCCACCTTTCAGATGCTCGAGGGCATCGTCACTGCCTTTGGCGGCTTTGCGCAAATGCTCGAGAGCACCTACATGGCTACGCACTCCAGCTTCTTTGGTAGGTCACTTCTGGGAGGACTTTCAAGTCATGTCGGGTGTTAATCGTGCTTATAGCCATGGTGTCCGTTGCTGAGCAATTCGGAAACTTGCGCGATACTCTTGGCTCCATCCTTGGTATCTTTACTCTCATGCGCTGGATCCGTACGCTCATCGCCAAGATCACCGGCCGACCTCCACCAGCCGATGCGACTGCGCTGACGCCCGCTGCTTTTGCTCGATTCGAGGGCCGAAGCGTTGGCCCCGATGGAACGCCGTCACCCACCAGGGCCAGCCGCAAGCCCCTCCTCTTCTTCATCGCCGCCGCATTCGGCCTTCCGTACCTCATGTCCAAGATGATTCGCACAATGGCCGCTTCGCACGAGGAGGAGGAGCGCCGGCAACAGCAGCTGGCTCTAGAGGCTCAGCAAGCAGTCGACCCGTCGAAGCTCGAATTTTGCCGCCTTCTATACGACTTCCTCCCCCAGTCCAGCAACCCTGGCCTCGAACTCCAGGTGCGCAAGGGCGATCTCGTGGCGGTACTGAGCAAGAACGATCCGGCCGGTAATGCGAGCGAGTGGTGGCACTGCCGGTCTCGGGACGGACGCCAGGGTTACGTGCCCTCGACTTACCTCGAGCTGCTCAAGCGACCCGGACAGGAGGTCAAGAAGATCCAGGCCAAGCCTGCGAGTGTGGCGGATTCAGAGGAGGGCAAGAAGGAGTATGCTACAGTCGATGGCATGCAGAGGAGTCACTTTTACTCTTGAGGGGTGAGACTCTACGGGATGGTGTAATGAGAATGCCTCGCAATCTCAGAGGGGCACCGAATTACCCAAAGGATTGTGCATAAGCGGGGGACTCATTGTACAGGGCCTTCTGAGCACCGCGTACAGAACAGCCTAGTATCTACCGTCAGGGCGTTGGAAACGGTCGTGCATGATGTACATTTTTCTTCTGACGAACCGGCGCCATTGGTCTGCAGGGCTTTTGCTTTTGTGCAATCTGCAGCAAAGAAGACATGACTATCAAATCTCACAATCTGCACGGTCTTGCATTTAGACACACGTCGTCTGAACATTCACAATCATATCAAGGTTTGTAAGTGTTTCTCTGATTCTGGGCATGTATGTAAGTATCGTAAGTTACCGCTTCTCGAGGCCCTGGACGAGTCTAGGCATGTAAGTGACATGTCCCTGCCGTGTCCTACCTAGCTACAAGTACATCAACGTCTCAACACGCAGATATTCTTCATGCGTCCGTTGCGTGGCAGCCGAGAAGCCTATCTAGCCCTCTGCCTCGTAGGCGTTGGACCTGTGCTTTGGCTGGAACTGAAAGCCGGGATGAACGGGACCCAGGAACATTTCGCTGTACGACAAGTTAGCTCCCATGTCTACCATGTTTGCCTGGGCAGTGAAGAGGGGAGGGGATCTTGAGGGGAAGGAGTATGAAAAGAGTGTAGAAAGAGTAGAAGAGTATATACTTACGAGATCTTGATCCAGTCCCGATAGTTGTCCGAGGCCATGAGCGTCTCCATCTCGTCGCGGCCCTTGTACGCGGGCGGGCGGTCGTTGAGGCTCGGCGGCAAGTGCTCGAGCAGGCCGATGGGCACGTAGCGGTGGGCGAAGCTCAGCCACTCGAGCAGGAAGCGGCGGGTGAAGCCGATGCCGAGCTCGTCGGAGCCCCAGGCCTCGAGGCCGTAGCGCACAAACTTCTCGACGTAGGCGAGGCGCTCCGTCGACGACTTGTCGAGGTACTGGCCCTTTTCAATCTCCTCGAAGAGCCAGGGCTTGATGAGGGCGCCGCGGCCAATCATGACGGCGTCGACGCGGGCCTCCTCGACGTGCCGCGCGTAGTCGACGTGCGAGTAGCAGTCGCCGTTGCCGAGGAAGTACATGCGCCCGTCGCGGCCGTGGTGTGTATTGGCCAGCGTGCTCGGGTCCGGCTCGGCCGCCGTGTCGGTGAGGGCGTCGCGCTGCTCGTTGTACGACTTGACGAGCGCCGCGCACTCGCCAATGTACGCCCAGTCGGCCTTTTTCGTGTACCGCTGCTCGCGGCTGCGACCGTGCAGCGTGACGGCGGCGCACCCGGGCCCTCCCAGGCGCTCGCGGTGCTCCCGGGCGCCAAACGCCAGCCGTCCGAGGAGCTGCGGCGCCACGGGCCGGTTGCTCTTGACGCCCGTGCGGATCTTGGCCGTGATGGGGATCTCGCCCGAGACGGCGTTCATGCCGCGAATCATGCGCTCCATCTTGCTCTGCGCCTCGAGCAGCGCCGACCCGCCGCCCGACTTGAACACCATGTCGATCGGGCACCCGCAGTTGAGGTCGATGAGCCGCAGGTGTGGACAGAACCGGGCCAGCGCGTCGGCCGCCTTGGTCGTCATCCACGGCTGGTTCCCCGATATCTGCGCGCCAAACTTCAGGTCCCGCGCGTTGTCGTAGTCGTCAAACACAAAAGTCTTGCCCGGCTCGAACCGCGGCGGCGAAATCTCCGACTCGTGCGCCTTGAGCAGCGTCCAGTCGGCCTTGGAGCCCTGCAGCAGGGGCATGCTCATGGCCATCTCCGAGTAGGTCACCTGGCACCCGAGCTCGACGCACAGCCGCCGAAAGGGGAGATTGCCCTGCGTCGTCAGGGGCGCCAGCGGCGGCGTCTCGGGGCCAAAGTACAGCCGCCGCTTCTCCGACGGCTTGAAGGGCGGGTCGACGAAACGCGCCCGCAGGTCCTCGATGCCCTCAGTCGACTGGTCCTTGCGCCGGTGGTGAAAGTCACGGCTGATGTCGGCCTCCTGGTTCATCCACGCAATGTACTCGTCCGCCTTGGAGAAGTCGAGTCGCTTGCGGTTCAGTGTGATCTTGTCCGCCATGCTGACGACGTTGAAGACGCCCGGGCGACGCTCCTCCGCGTCATCGGCGCCGGCCGTGCCGTTCTGGTCCCCGTTCTGCTCGCCGTTCTCTCCCGTCGGCTTGCCCTCCTGAGCCTTATCGACTGGGCTTCCCAGCAGGACGAGCTCTTTCCGTCCGTCCTCGCGCTCGATTTCTTGCATGTGGCTCTTGACGAATCGGCATTTCCAGCCAGAAGCGCAGGTTCCATATTGCTCAAATACGGGACACTTTCCGCCAAACGTCTCGACGTCGTCCCGCCGTCCCTCGGCAAGGTAGTTTCGGAGGTCATGGCCTAGCTTGCAGCGGTCGCCAAACTTGCATTCCCGGGGCGAAAACTCGGGATAGAACGCTCTGCTGCTGCACAAGCGGATCGCGTCGTCGAACCTACCGTACGTGCGCTCCGTATTCTGGCCCTTCTTCTTTTTCGACTTGTCCTTTCTCCCCTTGGCCTGTCCGTGGGAGTCACGATCGTCGCCGCCACGGGGGCCGCGGCTCTCAGCCTCGTCATCGTCCATGGCGCCAGTGTTGTCAGTGTTGAGCGTGGATGGATCAACCAGATATCTACGTGAGGTCAGCCATGCCTTTAGGAGCTGTACGTCCTTACTCACTCTTTCTTTATGAGAGCTACACCTGCGCGGGGGTCGTCGCGGGCATCGATACGCTTAGGCTTCTCTTCTTGAGCTTTTATCTCGGGTGCATCTTGCGTAGTGCTCGGCTCTGGTTGAGAAGCGACGACAGGCTCCTGTGAGTCGGCCGAAGCGTCCGTCTTAAGGCGCTTCGCTGCTCGCTCCTCGGAAGGCGTGACGTCGTTTTCATCGCTCATGGGTCGGCTCTGAGCCTGCAGAACTGGCTCGCCTTCTTCCGGCATGTTGACAGGGTTTCAATTCCGGTCTTCACGTGTGGAAGAGTCAATGCGAGTTCGTTGAAGATTCCTTTGTCTCTATTGAAATGTTAGCGGTGAGTTGTCGAGACTGCAAGTGAGTGAGAACGAGATGATAAATGAAATTAAGCAGGAGGACGTGACAGATTCAAGGAAATGTGACGGAAGCATTCATATCGACATGTTCATACTTACGTGAAATGCGATTCGTAGAGTGCCGTCGAGTTATTGAGTTGGTGCAGTGAAGCAGAAATTTCTACAAATGCAGGCGCGAGTTGGCAGGCAAAAAAAAGGTGACCGAGAGACTTTCAGAGGCTAGACGGATCGAGTTACAAGTGTGCAGACATAACAGGTTCCCGAATTGTTCGTCCTTTCCTGACGGTTTTCGATTCATTGTCATTTTCCAATTGTGGTAATCATTTCGATGTTCAAATTGATCAATAACTCAATGTGCCTCGATGGATGGATCTCGCTGCTGCAGCTGCCGTGTTCGCTGCGTACTGTAGATTCATCAATGAACTCATCAATCACTCAAGCATGGAATGATGGAAGGCCATACGTACACCTGGACCCTTGCCGCCACACCTGGCGGGGTAGCGGAAGGAGGGGTCTGCTATTCGCACAAGCAGATGCACCGATGTACATTAGGCAAGGAATACCTCGGGTAAAAGATACTTTAGAACCGGCATACGCCCGAGCCAAAAATCATGTACTCTTCGGCCAAGAGTACCAGTGACCTTACTGCCCAAAAGTACACATCCTAAATGAGGCAGCTCTCGGCCATCCAACACCAACAGAACCTCGTCGTCTTTGCTCTCATTCCGAGCTCGATCTTTCCTCGAATTCACTACTTCGTACCCTACCTGCTCTTTTCTCCCCATTGCTCACCCCCTCCCAGCGCACCTCTCGAGTTCAGCGACCGGACCGAATCATCAACGTCAACTCGATTGGCTGGGAGGCGGGAAATGCTTCGCGACCCGTAGCATTGAGCACTATGGCGGACTCGGCTCGGTCAGCCAGCAGCAAGCCGTCGGCCGATGCAGCGCGAGAGGCTCCCAAGGTCAGGACAGTTCGCTCTCAGAAAATACTGCCGGACTCGCCACGAGAATGTCCGCCAAGGGCCAGCAGCAAGTCTGTAGCGCCCGACGAGTCTGAAGAGGAAGACGACGACGAACCCTTGCCGCTGCCGCGAACACAGACGCCTGGCCATTTGACGAGCAAAGCCGCTTCGGATCGCCGGCGCAAGCTGTCGGACCTGTCAATCCGCCAACGCTCGCAGTCGGCCTCCGTCGTCTCGCCCATATCAAGGCCCCCGACCGCAAGCGTCCCGTCTACACCCAAGCCGCTGCCCGCGTCTACCAGCGCCGTTGCCGCGCCACGAGTCGAGGATGACAAGGAGCAGAAGCCCCAACCGACTCGGCGACTCGCTACCTCGGCAAGCCATCGCGGCACGCTATCGGCATCCAATACGGCTCGTCAGGCCTCTGCCAGACCGATCCGTCCGCCTCGAGGCCAGCACGTCCCCTTTCCCCCGCTGTACCGTGCCGAGGATGCGCCAGAGGTCGAGTCCGCTCCGCCTTCGGGCATGTACTGGTCCAAGGCAGCCGTCTGCGGCTCTCCACACCCCAACCTTCGAGCGCATACGGCGACGCTGGTAGGCTCGAACGTGTACGTCTTTGGCGGCTGGGACTCACGAACGTGCTTCAACCATCTGTTTGTTCTCGACGCCGACGCTTTCTATTGGTCTGTTCCTCATGTCATTGGCGAGATACCCACGCCGCTACGAGCCATGACCTGCACCGCCGCTGGGAAGAAGCTGGTCGTCTTTGGCGGTGGTGACGGCCCGACGTACTACAATAACGTCTACGTCCTAGACACTCTCAACTTTCGCTGGTCGAAGCCTCGGATAGTCGGGGACAAGACGCCTTGCCCGCGCAGGGCGCATACGGCGTGTCTCTACAAGAACGGCATATACGTCTTTGGTGGCGGCGACGGTGATAAGGCGCTAAATGATATTTGGCGGCTTGACGTGGGCGATGCGACAAAGATGTCTTGGAAGCTGATTTCGAGTCCAGACAAGACGCCTCCTGGTACTCGAGACTTTCGCCCCAAGCCGCGCGGCTATCACACTGGCAACATGAGCGGAAGCAAGCTCATCATATACGGCGGTTCCGATGGCTCGGAGTGCTTCGACGACGTGTGGATCTACGACGTTGAAACTCACGTCTGGAAGGTCGTTAACATCGACCCCTCGTTTCGTCGACTGGCACACACGGCTACCCTAGTAGGGTCATATCTCTTCGTCATAGGAGGCCACGACGGAGATGAATACTGCAACGACCTACTCCTGCTGAACCTTGTGACGATGACTTGGGACAAGCGAAGAGTATACGGCAAGGCCCCGAGTGGACGAGGGTACCACAGCACAGTGCTCTACGACAGCAGGCTCCTGATGATTGGTGGCTTTGACGGCACCGAAGTTTTTGGAGACGTGGTTATCCTGGAGCTCGCAGTGCACGCATATTATTCGCAAATCAGCCACTTTTCCATCGACGTATAGTCGATACTCAAAGTTACGACAAATATGGCACAAGATATCAGTCGGGATAGATTCTCGTTTTTTGGTCATGGTCGCGCAAGGCATAGAGAGGTGACGGCTTAGAATCAATGGCTCGGATGGTCATTATAATTGGTATAGCGTATAGCGTATTACATGCAAATTTCGGTCCACCGGACCTTCCTGAAAAGCATTATCCTGCTAAAAACGCCGAAAGTATTCTTGAGGCAGTGTCAACTAGGCGCAGTTCTGATGATTGTGTCGCAACAACTGGTTGCGAAAGCATGGATCTAGCGGAGATGTGTAATGTGGTGGTGTGATGTCGAGAAGACGTACGGCGTGAGAGGCCAATGCCATGCCTCGAGGTATGTGTCAATCATGTCTATAGTCTCAAACGATTCGGCGATACTGCTGCGATTACGCCTTTGTGGAAGTCGACTTCTTGGCTTGCAGCCGTCGCTCCTCGGCCTCGACCATATCTAGCAGCATCCCTAGTCAGCCAACGACATCCAAGCATATTCGGGGGAGGTCGCAAAAACGCATGAGCGGCATGAAGCACAAGGATACACATACCCTTCCACAGGTCCTGGCCCTCGTACTCCTCCTTGTGAATCTTCTTCTCAATCAAGTGCTTGTGCTCCGGATCATCCGGATCGAGCACCATGACCGTCTCCCACCGACCGCTGCCCTTGTTGGCGTCATTCATCTCGAGGGCGGCCGAGACGATGAGGACGGCGAGGGTGAGGCCCTGGGCGTAGACGCGGGCCTGGACGAGCTTCTGCGAGGTGCTCATGGGCGCGCGGCCGACGAGCGCCATGGCGACGCCCATGCTGGCCACCCACGAGGCGAAGACGATGCCGTACCGGTTGTCGCGGCCCCAGGCCAGGAAGCGCCGGTAGGCCGACTCGTTCTCCCGCACCAGGTCGGCCGCGCGCGCGCTGCTGTCGCGGTAGTCGGCGTCCGGGTGCTGCGACCGCTGGAAGCGCGTGCTGTACCGGTCCGCGTTGACAATCGCCCCAAAGGTGCCCGTCGACGTCACCAGGAACGCGCGAAAGGGCAGCGTCAGCCCGCGAAAGGCAGGGTACCGCCGCGACGCCAGGAGCACGCCGCCCAGGCCCAGCGCCAGCCCGGCCGAGCCGCCAATCAGCCCGCCCTTGAGCACGGCCGAGTAGTGCGCCTGCTCCTCCTCCTTGCTGAGGATCTTCATGGCTGCAAGGTGGCGCGGATGGGGGTGGTCCTTTCTGTATCGATTTCTGTGTCGGTCGGTGTCGTCCTGAAAACTCTGCGTTGATGTGCAAGGGGGGTTGATTGTCTGGGCGTTGTCGCCTATGCGTGTGCAAATGTGAAGCTAGAGGTGATGATGTAGTCGTTCGGGTGAGGAGTTTTGGTGGGGGCGGGCCGAAGCCGACGTTGCCAATCGGGTGGAGGCGCCTCGGCTGCGAGTTGCGTCAATGATGATGATGCTATGCGCTCTGTGTTTCGACAACTGCGCGTGTCTTGCTTTCAACAGGATTGTCAAGTGCCGCTTCGACTTGACTGGTCGGTGATTCTCAATCGTACGTCAAAAGTGTTTTCTGACGTGCCTTTGTCGCAATTGAAAGTGCAGGAAATTCCTCGTGCCTCGTGTAGGCAATACGGCAATTGAGTCACTCAGTTCGTCCTTGCTTCAATTACCCGGTAGGTAGCTTGACGCTTTTCTTTCGGCGCAACGTGACAAAAGGGTCCCTCGCCAATGACGATCCAAGTCAAACGTCACTCTTGCCGTACCGGTAAATGAGTTGATTGATTCAAGAGCAAAAGCACTCAAAGTTTAGATGTAGGTCAAAATGTCGATTGAAATTAGTATTTCCATCCTTCTCAAATCATGAGCTGCCGCAGCTTATAATAAAGCAAGCCCATTTCAACGCCTCTCAATGACGCACACTCAGCCAGCATCGGGCTTCCATCGGTGAGTTCGTCGACTCGGCAAACCGGGTGAAACCAGCTTGCTTGGTCAAGAGACTTACATACTGTACAGTGAGTGCTGTACGAAGTAGACACGTCTCACAACATAGGCTCGCGTCAGCCGTCGAGAAACGTGGCCTAGAGTGTTCCATGTGCCATTCTAGAATTTCTACATGCCGGGAAAACGTCGCGCCATAGGGTAGCCGGAGCCTTACTGTACGTTTCCCGCACCCTTGATCCGGTTGCCGATACATAACTTAACTTACCAAGCATCGTAGTCGCCGCCTTGCAATTGCTCTCTTCCGGTCTTTCCCGCACCCAGGACAAACACCGAGAAATTACCGCGCCATCCCCGAGCCCCTCTAGCCATCGAAATCCGCTCCCCTTCCCCCCTCCGGCCCACATACCCTCCGTCCAGCCCCGATCGCCATCCCTGTTGTTCCCTCGTCGGCGACGACCATCTTGGCGGTGCACCGTCATCACGCCGTCCTCGTCCCCATCGGCATCGCCGCTCCCTCCCCTCCCCCCTTAACAAAAGTCGTGATATACTCCATCAACTTCTTCCTGAATATTCACCGTCATTCACACACCGCCGCTTTCACTTCCTCATTCCCCCCTTTTCCCTTTGTCTTCCTTGACGCCGCCTTTCGCTCTTGATCGTCCGGCTTGAAATCAATTCGTACCATGACTGGATGGGGACTTTCCTCTTTCTAACTATACTTCATAACACGGTGCAGATGCGCTGACTGACTTGACTGCATGTGCCGTTGCGTTACCGAGTCGTCACTCTTTCGGCTGGTCGTACTTAGAGACACATACTGTAATATTGAATGAACCCCGTAGGACCCGAAGCGACTCAAATGGCATACGCTTCACCTCGCTATACGCTGCCATTACAGTCAATTTCGCGGTTGACAACCTCCAATGGTCACCATCGGTGAGCATACAAGTTGCAACCATAAAAGGCCAGACTCGGACTGGAAGCGTAGTATAAGCTCCGGATCCTATGGAACTCCCGTGTCTGCTATCCGATTGCCATTTGCCAAAGAGGGCATCTGCACTGCTGATCCATCCCTCTGTCCGGGAAGCTCAACGCGTTGCCCGTCTCTTACGTACTCGGAGTCATCTCCCACAACGTGCGAAACTAACTCAAAGACGTCAAGTTTGTCCGCGGAAGTCCTGCTTCACATATTGTTCTCTATGACTGTTTTTGCGTCGTAATGTGAATCCGCACCGCTTCCTGCCCAGGGATCATGCCTGAACCCTTTCCCTCCTTCGCCCCAAGCCCGAAGTTGAAAACTCCCGTACCTCGTGTGTGAACCGTATTTCGTACGCGCATGAAATGCATTGTTACCAGTCCTGGACGCACATCCGAGCAGCCGTCGGGCCCGAGGCAGTGGATAGCGTGGGCCGGAAGCCCCCCTTCCTCCCGCGAACGCGATTCAAAGAGGGACGCCGGACTCCCAAAGCGCATTCATTGATTACCTGTCATATGCATCAACGGACCGTCCACTCGCAAAAGGGGAACCGGGTCCGGGAACGAGACGAGCCGGCAGATGCTCGTTCGCTTCCTTCCGCTCGGCCGTACGGCTCGCGTTCTGCTGCGTTCTGCGTTCTGCGTCTCGGCAGCCCCCCAAGACTCAAAGCAAATTGCGCTTGCGGTTGCCGAGCCGTCTCTGGTCCACGCGGCGCCGAAAACGCAACTTTTGATCGGTCTGCTTGCTTCTGCGCGGAAGGATGGAGACTGGGATGCAGATGAGCAGCCTTGGCTGGACATTCCACATCAAAAGACGAACCTGCCTTTGAAAGTGATCTAAACACAAGAGTACACTACGTGCTCGAGAAACCCCCGTGAGGTTGCCCATGCGTGAGCTGTTATCGCGGGACGAAGTGTGCTCAAAAGTCTTTGCTGCGACAAAGAGGAGTCAATCCCAATCGTCTGGGTGACTTATTTCTCTGTATGACTTCCGCTTTTCATGGTTCATAGTTGAATTCTTCCATAAAGCTGGAATCATGTAAGTCAAGGGCTTCAGACAATATGGACGTTAATTGGACACTCACCGCAAAATACCACTTGAGTAAAGAGGCGGAGTGTAAGTTGAACGACAGGTCATGCGCGAATCAAACTCTTGAGACTCAGGTTTGCCAGTAAACTGTAGAGGTCTCTACTTCATAGCACCTCCGATGATGGCCTCGGTCAAGGCTCGAGAATAGAGTCAAAAGGCCTTAGGCGATCGAAGCACTTTGGTCGTGCCTCACCAGAGCCGACACTCGCAGCACACTTAGGTTTCATGCGGCTCTCGCTGTCTGGAACCAAAAGCAACATCGTCACGTTTTGTCGTAGCACTGGGCCAGCAAAGTGTATCGCGCCCAGCATCGCAGCGCAGTAGCGAGATGACTTGCTCCATACTGTCCGTCACCTGCATCGACGAATGTGAGCCGCCGAGATTGCTCTTCTGGAATGCAGGTCATGGACCTGGAGATGAGCGGTAGAGGAGCGGGTTTCGATATCCGCTTGCCTTGCGAGCATAATGCGCCGAACCCCGAACGACATTGCATAGGGCAAGGCAGGGCAGGGCAGGGGGGCCATGCCCACGATCGACAAGGCCATTGACGTAAGTGACAACAAGTCAGACGTCACCACCATCCAGTCGAGATGGTATTTCTGATTGAGATGAATATGGTGCGTAAGTGAGAAACTCCATGACAAGGAACGTTTCCCCCGTTGCCTCGCATCGATCGCCACCCCCTGGTTCACACTATCAGCGAATGAAGCCCAATGCAGTGTGACGCCGGGAGAGAACATCAAAGACAACAGCAGCAACATCAACAACAACACCAACCACAAGTTGTGCAACAAGGCAGTTGGTAAGGGCGTGTCGATCTTGATCTGAGCTGGTACTGTACGCTCGACTTGGAGAAAATATCCAGATCGGATCTGTGAACGCAACGGAGCTCGCAGAAGGCACCCGATCAAACGTGGCACAACAGCAACCTGATGTTATCGCAGACGGGATTGTCTGAATCTGGTATTCGTATGCGGCCCAGGCTGTGCTCCCGAAAGGAAGCAGCACTCTGGAGCATGCTTCTTCCCTCATTTGGCTGTCGACGCGTTTGAAAGGGCCCCGGGGGACAATTTCCGAGTTCTAGAACGTCTCGGTCGAAGGGACACAGGTGAGGAATCCCGGATGGGCAACAACGAGTAATTACCTCGTACAGTACGAAGTATCAAGGCAAGTTAATGAAGGAATGGCCTCGCGCGGTGACGACGGGTCAGACTCAGGGGCGAGCAGGCCCCTCTTCGCATGCAAAGACGGCGCCACCTCGGCCACTGCACTGCGTTGCATCCTGACGGAAGGATCTGTATCCCAGGGGCCGGCATATTCGCGCCTGCAGTGCTGTTTCATTGTACGAATATCGATTCTACTTTCGCATTCGGCGCTCCAGAGATCGTCCGGCTTGTAGCCTCGGCGGCCGAAAATGAAGACTTTCATCACCGCGAGGGTTCGCCGAAGTGACTGATGCCCACACGGACAGGAGACAAGCAGACAGCCCAGCGTGCTTTGGTATCCACATGGCTCGCATCTGGCTCCTGTGTGCAGTACGAAGTGTGTTACTCCGTACGTATTCGCGCATTACGTATTTCGTATTCCTTTTAGGGAGTTATGGGCACAACTCAAATAGGGGGGGGGGGTCTCTCGTCCAAAGTCGAGCAGGGAGAGGGAGGAAATGCCGTGACGCGAGCACGAAGGACAAACCATTCTGTACTGCACTGTAGCAAAGGTCCGGTCCTTCGGGCAATTCTCAAAGCGCTCGTTGGCCGCGTCTGTGGTGCTTTCGCATGCGCCAAGAGTCGAACCAGTCCGTCGTTTGTCCTGTGCCCACCTGCCGACCCCATTATCCTGCACCCGTCGAGGAGACCTGAAGGGGATACAAAGCCGGGGACAGGGACGAATAGGGGGCGCCAAGGAACGTGGAAGTGGGAGGGAAGGGGGTAAAGGGGGGGATGGGATTCTTCATCGCATCCTGCATCCACCAACACCGCGTCCAGGCAGCTATTGTCGGGCCTGGAGAGCAGTCGCGCTTGGGTCAAGAGGAGAGAAACTGAGAAGGCGTCGTGGGAGAGGAAAGTGAAAAAGCAGTAACTGACTTCGTAGCCTACAAAGTAAATTAATTCATGGAGAGAGCGGAGAGACGGCCCGGATCTTGGGTCGAGGATCCGGCTCAAACGAACATGGTCGGCACGTCATCCGGTTCGTTAACGAGCAGCCGAGACTACTGTCAATAAGCTGAAGCGTCTCTCTCACTCTCCCACTCTCAGCTCTTCCCTCTCCCTCAGCACTTGCGAATTGAGAGGGCGTGCCGACTCAGCGGCGAGTGCACAACGGGAAAGGTCGTCGGCTGCATGCATTCGTCTGCCGCGCATCCCTGTTGGTACTGAGTCCTGACAAGGGCATCATCGGCCAACTGGAAGCGCCGCGACGGGACACGCATTCGGGCGTGGGAAGTCCGATGGCCTGCAATCTATCGATGCCGGTTGGTTGGCGGCTTAGATGCAGTGCAGCCCCCATGCCCCGGACCCCTTCCCCCTGAGTTCACGCAGCTGGCAGGGTTACGTACGAATATTCGTACCTTGCTGTAATATGCAACTTAAGTGACAGCACCTTACTGTAGAGTGCAATATGGTAATAGAGTAAGTTGACTAGCCTCGGGATCAACATCACCCGCTCAGGAGCCGCAGAGCTGTCGTTGGAGCGCAAGAGGCGAAACGCAACCCTGACATGGGGGAGGTGCTCAAAGCAATAGGTTAGAGATTCAAGAGCGAGTCTGAAATCAAAAGCACCTCCAAAGCCTGCACATTGAGTTAGTAATCCCGGGCCAACATCACCTCCTCAGTCGCAAGTGTACGCCGGCGCTCCTGTTCCCTGCACGTGCCTCTCCTGAAGACAGTATCATGACGCTCGCACCAGAGGCTGGCGCTCGATCGACGGGCGGTCTGCAGAGCATCTCGAGGTGGCCTCCTGGGGCAACAGTTTCCAGATCCGTTGGACGATGCACCGCTGTGACCCATGTCGAGGACACGCCAGCCACGACTGCCGGTGTGTGTGCTTGTCAACGATCAGGGAGGCGTGCCGTCCGCCCATGCATCAAGACGGTCTGGCGAATGTTTGTTTGTTCTTTGGCCCGCGCGCAGAGTATCGTACAGTAACTTGGTAGTACTGTATGTGGACTCGGGCTCATGCAGTGCTCCGTAACTCATTTTCGATCGACTCGCCACGGACAGCACTGTAACTTACAGTATTCGTACTGCAGGTATTCGTAGAGGCTAATTCGCACTTGCGGATCTCTCCATCTCGTGTCCCCCACGTCCCACGCAGGCTGCTGTAGGCGCGAACCCAAGACGCCGCCCCGACTGGAGCCTTGCCTTCCTTGGATCGAGCCTCTGCGTCTCGTTCGGGAAAAGGCAGCGGCTCTCGCTCGCCGTTTTTGGGAAACGGGCGGCGAGCGGCAGCGAACGTTTCTATCCTGCAGTGCAGTGTACTGGAATACGTGTGCAACGTGCCGCATGGATCCCGTGACTTATTACCTACCTACAGTATGTACTAGGCCTGAAACTTCGTAGATGTGGAGGGGAGCCCTGCTTGCAACGGTCGCCCTTGGTTCGGCCGGCGTGGTACCCTGATTGAATATAGTAGAATCGCCAGGTTAAGGAGGTTTCTGCAAGCTTGCAGGTCGTCAAGAAGCGAGCACCTGGCTTTCTCCCCCCTTACATCTGTGCAGCACAGTATGTCAGTAGCTCTTCCTCGCGCTATTCTACTCACCGGACCGTCATCTCCAGATTGCGCCAGGCGCGTGTGAGAAGTACAGTAGGATGAGGGATGCAGTGGGTGTTATGGAGCAAGCGTTGGGATCCCCTTGTATCGTCCTGTGCGGTAGACTCGAGCGTGCATCCTCGCCATATCGATAGCTCCAGCGGCTTCTTCCGTCCAAGGACCAGGCTTGATCCTTCGATCCCATCTGCCAATCGACTGATTCTGCATCCTCCTCTCCCGACTGGTCGGGACGTCTAAGTTTGGTCCATTAAGCATGGAGCGCCAAAGCCGCCTTCGCCATGCCATCATGATGCAATTCGCTGGTGGGCTAAAATGGACACATCTTACCGTATGTATGTATGGTGTCCTTGCAGCAGCAGTACTGTAATGCGCCCTAACCGTGGAGATTGGGTGCAGATGTGATGGCAGGGGCTCGGCATTTCCCGACGATACAGGCACATGCCTAGATACCTTATTATACTGTATGTATATACTGTGCTGTACTGTACGTACCGAAATGCATTCGCTCCACGTCCAGAGTTGGCCAGAGTTGTCCAGCCTGGGTAGTCCGGTACAGTACTGTGAAGAGCCATATTGTAGGTAAAGGTATCCTTGGCGGTAGGATTGACAGAGTCTCCCTTTCTCGGGCGAGTGGTAGGATCGAGCAATTTCCACGCGATAGCCGCAGCCCGTCTCCACGCACCGATGGCTCTTTCAGCGGCGCCGACGCATTTCGACCGACGCGCAGAAAGATGACGAGTTGTCGACCGTCCGAAAAGACCCCAGAAGTCGAGCCGTGCGAATCTGCTGCTCATTTAGACATTGCTTGCGTCAACCAATAACTTACCTAGCCGGCATGTTACCAGTATTGTACTGACAGTATTGCGCCTCTGGTGTGTAAAGTACCCTGAGGCTTCTTCATACAGTAGGCAGACCCGGAATTATTACCTATTGCACGCTGGTAATGGGGTCCCTCCGTACGGAACTCGCAAGCATCTAGCCCCATTAGCCAAGGTTCAGGGAAGGGGTCCCATTTCTTCCATCAGGATTCCCCGCCTTGAAATCCAGCGCCTAGCCCATCTGCTTGAATTCAATATCCTGGCTGGGTCGATGGGGCTGGTGGAGCGGCCTCTCCTGGTTGCCAAGTAGATTGTCCTACCCAAACAATGCTGGCTGTTTTATTGTCGCTCTCGCTGTTGTGCTCCCGTGGCCGCTTTTGGGTTGACCTCGTACCCGCAGCGCCGAACACTTGTCAGAGCTCGATTCAGTTTGTAGACAACTCGACTTGGCTTTACGGTAATAAGAGGGAACGAGTCAGTATCAATTCGCATCGTCTCATCTTCTCCCTGTGCATCTCGGATGTACAGTATGGTACAGTAACTAACAGTTAGTACTGAATTAGAACGACGGTGCCCAGGGACTAGCTGATCATTGTCGAATTCATGTCTTCTTCTTCTGCCACTTGGCCGAGAAGAATCAAGGGTTTCTGTCAACGATTAGCCAGTGAGCGTACAGCAGGGAACATTGATACAATGTGGACTTGAGATAGTACGCCGACACCAGTGTGTAGGAACTGACCGAAGCGAGTACCGCTGCTGTAACCTCTCGGTCGGACAGCGACTCGACTGCAATTACTCCGAGATTCTTCTTTACTGCATGCAGTCCGGTATGTACGGTGCAACCCCAGGGAGTTGCACCACTTCAAGGTACAGTACCGTACTGTACTCCGATGGATAGAGCATTGGGCTCGAAAGCCGCAGGCAGAGAGGTCTCGAAATGTACAGTATTTCCATGCGACAGTAAATACAGTACTAGAATCCGCGGGTGGATCTAAATGCCGTTGGAAATGTGGACTTAGCCGCGCTTCTGGTGACAAGACTAACACTGGCTCGCGTCTTGGGGTCGGAGCGCTTCGTGCCGTCGCGTGCATCCAAGAGGATGGTTTCGTCATACTGCGAGCAGGCGCTATGCTCTCCAGTACTCGGACACTCACCTGCAAGGTATTCAATGTTGACGTTTCTTCCGAGAACATCGACTTGAGAAGCCGTCATACTGTCGGTCACTAAATGTACCGTACTGTACAGTACAGTCGATGAGCGCATGTCAATATTACCTGAGCATTAAGCGAATTGATGACACTGAGGCGAAGGAAAGATTGACCTTTCGCAGGGTTATTGACTCGGTCGGAAGCGGGCGTCGTCAAGAGGTCGAGATCCGGACGAGACTCTGCAGGTATTCCGGATTGAGTTGTCGGCTCGTCCCTCGTGACTCCACAAGATTCCCCTCGGCTGCCCTTCAAGGCTCCCCCACCCGTTTGGTGTCTTGTCCCAGTACCAGTACTGTACTGTACTGTACGTATCGGTCACCGCGCAGTTGAAGGGTTCACCGCGTGGCTGCACAGTTCCCGTCGTGTATTGTACAGTACACACAGGATACTGCACCTCTTAGAATCCGGAATGGACGTGCGAAAGGCGACATGTTTTCTTAGTCGTGCGATTCTCGCTCGAAATGTTGGCCGGCAGCCGAAGCAATCGCCAACGGCACTACGGGGCTCGCGAACCAAACATCTATTCGGCGTGGTATTCGTGATGTCCGGCATTGTAGAGTGTTGTCGATTTGCCCTGCCAACTCGCGGTGTCAATGCCTGCTTCATGACATTGCAGTAATCTGCTATTATAGCAGATATCAAGACAAGGACTCCCAGGCTACTGTACTTCGTAGGTGGCCTTAGTATCGCAAAGCGCATTGGCAGGCCGCTGATTGGTTCTTTCACATATTCCACCCAGGCGGCATCAAATAGCCTATCGAGTAATGTTGGATCTGAGAAGACCCTGGCCAGATGTTAGCTATTCATTGTGTAAGCGAATCATTGTTGTGGATGCTTGTATCGCATACTGTACAGTAGAGAGTCCCGCTGATACTCCGCGATGGACCAGCGGTGAGCTACAAGCTGCCTGGTACCCGTAGGTCAACTGGCGGAACTTGTTATTGTTGACGAGACTTGGAAGAGTTGAGAATCTAAATGGCGTTTGGGTCGGATTTCGCAGCACCATTGTACTGTACTGTAATGTAAAGCACAGAACTGTACCGTACGTAACTTAATATGTGCTATATTGGATGGAGTGCTACGCAATGCACATCATCCTACTGTTCTGTACAGTACATCACCGTGCAGGATCAAGTGTACCCCGCACGATTTGGCCACCTCCAAAGGGGATGCAGAGAGCAGGTGCCCTTCCGGTCATGTCAATGCCGCTGCACATGTCGACGTTACCGACCGGTGAAGCGAAGTGACGATGCTCGAACCAAGAATTCGGAGTCTTCGGGGGAATGCGTGTGGCAGCACCGACTAGGGGGATGGGGCCCTTGTACCCCTATCCGTTCGCTAGTAGATACGAATTGTGCCCACGACCGGGGAGAGACTCTTGGACATGCATCCCAAGCGGTCCCAGGCGGAACGCGAGAGGGTTCGACAAGGGCCAAGTGGATATCGACTATTGCAAGAGGCCCCACGGGGAGTGCAACGAGCGAGAGCGAGAGCCTGACTGACTGGCTTGTGGTCAATGATTTGGTATGAAGTGCTCCGTATGGATCGACGGTCGTCAAGAGCCAACCACCATGGGCGGATATGTTAACCTGCGTATGAAGCACGGCAGTATGCGGTGAGCAGGCGCGTTTTCTGCCGCTCGTTGCTAGATGTGCACTGACCATACAGTAACTTACTGGATGAGGCACATGCGCGCATGGCACGAGCTATGCGGTCACTACTTCGCAGAGTCGACGTAAGGTCCTTGGTAGCTTCCGAAGAATCGTGCCCCGTAATGTGCGCATGCTTACAGTTTGGAAACTGACGTCGGGGCTTCTGGTGCCCAGTGCCTTTGCCATGTGGGACCAGTGTCAGCGACAGGCATCTCGCAATCTGAAGGTGCATGAAGGAGTGCACATAACGTCCCCAGTGCCGTGGCTTCTTAGATCCAACATGGAGAGGACAGCATAACACTGGGATAAGTGTTAGCAATACATACCTACAGTAGGTATCAAAGGTAGTTAGCGGTTAGTGGATTGCTAAAACGAGGGTGATCTCCCAATTCATTGCGTTGGTTGATAGACAATGGAAGATGCTGTAATGCTTGCATTGCGGAGGAAATGCGGTAGACCGCCTATACAGTAAGTACAATTACCTGCGGTAGTCGAGTATCCGTACCTGCTTGATGCTAGGTAACTCAATGAACGTAACTTACTGTACTGTAGATAAGGTAGGTAGGTACGCTTTGCTGGCCACAAGGCGAAGTCTGCGAACGGATTCCGCTCCGTAAGACTGCATTTTGTACAGTTCAGTATACTGTAGTAAGCACCGTACCTGATATATCCGCGCGCCTGCCTGGATACTAAGTTACCTATCAAAGGTAGCCAGCCTTAGGTACTAAATTGTTCGAGCTGTTACGACTCTCGAGTTCCTGCCTCATTTGCTGCTGTGCTGTAACAGACAAGTCGGGTTCGCAGTAAAGGTACAGTGTTCCCAAGATTTATACATATACTGTACAACATTGCACTTTATTGCAGATACGGTTACTCGCCGTGGCCGCGCGAACTGTGCTTGTTGTTGCATCTCAGGTATGTATTTGTATCGTACGATGATATGAGTTAGGCAAATTGCTGAAAGAAACTGGCCAAGGCTACGGAACGAGGCTCGGTAGATGATTAGACGATGATGACACGGCGGACACGGCACCGTCATGCCCAGAGCCAGTATGCAGGATGATACTTTACTATCCCGCACGACAGACGCAAGTCAGCACGGGTAAGAACGTTGGGAAGCATGCTTCGGGTGGGCGCACTCTGCTTGTGGAGCTGGGGAATGGAAGGTGTTCCAAGGTCGACACCGCCGGGGACCGCCTTGACTACAGTACGCTTGAACCTTGACCCACGCGAGGCACGAGGACAGTAATGGCGGTGGCTCGGCCTCGAGACTTTGCAGGCAGGCAACGTGATCTCCATCATATGCAGGTGTAGGACGCAATCCTGTAGGATGAAAAAGGTTGAGTTCAGCGTTGGATCTCGGAGGAAAGACCGCATTGTATGGTTTCGACGCTCCGCCGGCACTGCGCCATGCACTCGTATCGAGCGTGGAAACCTTCTGTACAACTGCAGTACGATACTACCGGTACGTGCTATCGAGGCGCATTTTGTGCCGATTGACTGACTACCTATCTAACTGTATGTACTGCATTCGTACTTCGTAACCGTCAGTCACAAGCGTCCTGTCCCCGGAATCTGATACAGTAGCAATGCAAGACTGTACAGTATGTACAGCATGAGCACTTTCTGTCTTTCAGGTTCGCTTGTCGAAGTGTTTGGGGTATTGCTTTAAGGGCGGGAGGCTGGGAAGGAAATACAACAACTTACAGCAGGCAGCTGCCTGTTATGACTAACGAGCCCGCCTTGGACAGTCCCACGGGTCCTGCCTGAGCTTCAAGGGCGAGGCTCGACTGTGCCGGGGTACTTGCCGGTACCCCAGTCCTAGTCTCCAGGTCCCCTCTTGTTGTACATTCCTGCCCACACGTGGCGTTGGGCTGCCAAGGCTTGTCCAGGGTGTACAAGCGCCAATGACGGCTTCTCGGACGCCAAGTACTGTACGTACTTCTTTCCAGTCGATATGGCCCTGCCTCGGCCAGGAAACACAAGACCAAGAGCTGCCGGCGCCTCGTCCATGAGTGGCAAGCAACGCCAGGAACTTGACCTTTGCCAAGCTTCATATGGCAGCAGCCTCGATTCGCCTTCCATCGCGGCTATTTCCCTCGTCCAGGGAGCGCCTAACCTTATCGAGCATGTGCAACTCGGGCACTCAAGTGGCCTCACCTTGCCTTTGCAAGTGGGAACGCCCACTCGGTGCCTGAACTAACAGCATCGTGCATCGACGTAGGGCAATAATTGAGTGCACATATGTATCTTCGTCCACACATGGGCAGGCCAGGCCCTTGGCATTCCAGAATCTCAAGAAGCATCCATATCCTCGCATGCGAGCGCATTCGTACCCTCACCCATTATTCGTACAAGTAAACGCATATGTATTCCTTTTCCGCTCTCGACTTTTGACAGAGACATACCCCCGGCCCGGTCTCGGATTTTTGAACGTCAGTGTCTCTGCCCGTCGTCGGAAGCGCCCCGCGCCATTGCACCAGAGCCGCGCCGCCCTTGGCTTTTGGTGGCTGGATTGAGATCGACCCCCTTTTGTCGCATGAGTGACCACTCGACTCGACAGCCCAAGGGTCCAAGGGTCCTCTCTCGCTGACACAAACACGGCTCAACAACAGTCGACAGGTAGGGATCGAGCGTCGACACACCCGACGAGTGCGACCCGCCTTTGACTCGTCCGCTTTCCTAGCGCGACCTTTGCACACCCCCCGTCGACGAAGCATCCCATCTTTCTTGTCGGTGCAAGTTTTCCGGGAGCGCATGCGTACTGTACCGTATGCGCGTTTGCAGTGCGTGGTGCTTTTGCCAGAAGACGGTCGCCCAACCGACTTACACCACCTTCCCTCCTCCCCCCTCAAGCCTGCAGCCATTCTCGACTAGCGACGCCCGCCAACCAGCCGGCACCAACAAGACTCACACGGTGCGTCACTTAGCCGTCCGCTTACCGAGTCATTCAGGCCACCGCGCCAATCATTCGCGTTCCCAAGGCCTGAGGAAAGCTTGAATGAGCGAACCTTAAAGACACTGCGCCCAGATACCGTACAAGCGACCTGGCTTCAACACAGCCGGTCTGACGCAGGCCAGATAAGTTACCTACTTTCCTGTCTACATAGAAAGGAAGGCTGCCTGTTTCGCCGGCATTTCTTCCTCACTGCTCGCCTCGAGAGCCAGCTTGACCCTTTCCCTGGCCCTGTCTTCCGCGGTGTCGCCATTTTGCCCATCTCTATTCTATCCTTGACGATTTGCACCGCCAAGTCATTCCTCGACCGTCACTCGCAGTCCTGCAGCCAGGATTGAGGAGTTGAAGAGAGAAAAAGAGAGAGAAGACTCGGGACCAAATTCTCGAGAACTGTGTTCAACGTCAACGACTGCTCTGCCCGCGCCGACGAACGGCAATTCGCTGATTCCGCCTCTCGGTCCAGCGGACGTGGCATTCTAGCCGAGACGCACTCTCCGCAAGACAGCTTTCTTGTCCCCTCTCCCTTTCCTCATCAAAAGCACTACTTCCCGTCGTTGGTGACGTTGAGCATGCGGATCGGGCTCAGTTGGTTCCAGGGCGCTGAGGACAGAGACGAGCAGCAGCAGCAGCAGCGTTGGAATAGCAGAAGCGTCCAGGGGGCCTCCA
The DNA here is from genome assembly GCA_000472125.2 of Hirsutella thompsonii MTCC6686. NCBI lineage: Eukaryota > Fungi > Ascomycota > Sordariomycetes > Hypocreales > Ophiocordycipitaceae > Hirsutella > Hirsutella thompsonii. The sequence continues at coordinate 25,216 of APKU01000185.1, forward strand.
CCGAAGACCCCAGTGCCGTCGCCCCCCGCGACCAAGCCAGCATCAGCGCCACCGCCTGGACCAGCGCCAACCCTGGCACAAGCACCGGCGCCAGTGACTTGGCTGCCTGTTTCTCCGCCACCACCTCGGCGTCTGCATCTGCCTCCGTCTCCGTCTCTACTCCCGCATCTGCCCACGCTGAATCCCCTGCTTCCCTCATTAACTCGACAGCATCGCTGACACAGTCACCGTCGCCTCAACCCGCAACGCCTCCCGACCTGTCCTTCTCTCACGCGACCAATAGTCCAGACACAACTGTTTCGACCCTCCTCACTTCCCGCCTGACCAAGGTCGCTGGCGTCAACAGCCCGTGGCGAGACGACGACTCACTGTTGCTTCTCAACTGCGGGAATCCTTCTGCCATCTCCGACGACGACCTCGCAAGCTGCGACATCATCGACATGACCACTGGCGCTCTCGACGCCACGGCCATGGGCCGCAGTCGGCAGGACTCCTTCGTGAGCGCCGGTCCGAAGCCCATCACAATGAACAACCAGAACCGCGACAATGTACATCGCAACCGCAGAGAGTCGCTCGCCGGCAGCCTTATGGGCGGCGTCAGCTGGGGCGGCATGTCATTTGGCAGTTTTGTCCGTGACGAGTAAGTCCATAACAACTTTTCAGATTATTCCACGACTGTTCCCATTCTCTCGTCGTTACTTGCGCCTATTCATCGCGAAATTCATTGGCACCTCCATGGCTCTGCGCCCCTCCCATCGTCAACCCCCTCTCTCCAAGGAGCCCTTACCTCATCGCATCACCAGCCTGGCTAAAGTCGCTGGCTGTCGCAGCCTTTGCGACCTCTTGCCGAGCAGAATGTATATTGACGTGCTTAATGCTGACTTTGCTCGCTCGCAGTATTATGATGCAGGGAACCTCTCCGGCACCTTTCGGCGCTCCGCAATCACAGTCTTCATTCCACTCTTCGTCTTACTTGCCCAAACTCGAGGCCAATTTCATGCGAGATTTCATGTGCTGCGAAAAGATCCTGCCCAATCTACATGACTTGCTCCAGCACTACGAGGAGGCGCACACACAACCAAGCCCGAATACAAATCGCAATAATACCTTCTCTCCCTTCAGCGGCATGCCGGGCGCTAGCGTCATGTCGAGTTCGCGTGCCAACTCGGGAGCCGGGCAGCTGCACATGCAGTCGGGCAATCAGTCCGGCACGCAGCGATCCAGCGGTTCAGGCTTTCAACTGGCAGGCGCACACGGCTCTGGTATCAACAACTCCCACATGAGCCCGGTTATGGGCAATAGTATGCATGAGGACTTGGATGCTGTTGCAGACATGGAGATGGATGAGGCTGTCGGGACAATGGAGCTCGATGACAGCAACAGGATGCACCAGACGAGGCAGTTATTCGGTCAACAACAGCGCCCTCAGCTTAACATGAACACCTCTGGACTGACACAGGGATTGCGTACTTCTCAGCCACCTACACCCGCAGCTGTCAGCTTCGGTCTTCAGAATAACCCTACCGTTTCATCGGTCAACACGCCAACACTTACTACTCAACAACAACTACCGCAAGTCGGTGGCAGAGGCTTGGACGACATGGATGAGGACCTTCCAGGCATGCCTCTAGGAGGACGTGGAAGCGCGGATATTGGAGAGACCAGCTACAATGGAAATAACGAGTCCAACTTCTGCATCAACGACCCCGGAAAGCATTTGTTCAGCTCCAACACACCCACGCCCCCGGGCAACCGGACCATACAGCAGCAGCTTGCGGCTCTCGGTTTACAGCAAGGGCAATTCGCCGATCCGGAGACCAACAAGGTACTATTGCAGCGTCTGCAAAGCATGATGATGCCCGAAGAGCACAAGCCATTCAAATGCCCCGTTGTCGGCTGTGAAAAGGCCTACAAGAACCAGAACGGTCTGAAGTACGTTGCGCTCCGCATCCCATCCTATGTTGCACATCCTAACATTTTTGAAGATACCACAAGGCCCATGGTCACCAGACGCAACAGCTGCATGAAAACGGCGACGGCACATTCTCAATCGTGAACCCTGAAACTAGTGCACCCTATCCCGGAACCCTAGGAATGGAGAAAGAAAAGCCTTTTAACTGTGACACTTGCGGGAAGCGTTACAAGAACCTGAACGGGTTGAAATACGTAAGATTTGCATTGAGTACAGTTATCGATCAATGGCTCAGCACTAACTCGTGTCTAGCACAAAGCTCATTCTCTGCCTTGCAACCCCGAGTTCAAGCTTCAGGCCCTTGCAGCGGGTCTGACCCTGCCAGGCCTAACGACGGATGATACTGTGATGCAGCATTAGAACTCGACATGCTCAACCTGACGGTGTTCTCGATGCATCGGGCACGCGTCGAGCTCATGAGATCGTTTCCGCCAAACGCCACGGGTCAAACGCCACGGGTTGCTCGGGAACCAACTCCAGCGCTTCCGGGCGCCCACTTTCCTACTCATGGTCGGCCCGGTCGGTTTTCATTTGCCTCGGTACTCATTGACACATCGCGACGGCGTTCAATGCTTTCCACTTTTCTGGAACCGCCCAAGGCCCCTGGATCGATGCAGACTAACGCTGTTTGTCTCACAACCCTTGGACTTTTGGCGTCGATTCTCTTCCTCCGTTTCGTTTGCTCCCCCTAGGGAACACTGTTCGCCTGCAACGTACATATACCCGCCTCGGAATTAATAGATACCTCGGCACGAACTCATCCGCGAGTACGATTGTCGGCAACCTTACTGCATCGATTGATATACTCGGTGTCTTAAATGTACCGACGCGGTTCTTTTTACGTCGACAACACGACAAAGTCATTCAGCGATTATGTGTGCGATTTCTCGGTTCACTCTCCACTTTGGCTTCCAAGAAGCACGATATGCAGCGATTGTTTGCCATGTACGATGAAGCCGCCGACATGATGCAATGCGTCCGGGAATCCAAATCCGGACGCGACAGTGCAGCGAAGTCCGGGGCGTCGATAGATAGTCGATTGCCTCGAGACCCACGCGCCAGCACTGAACTCGTTTGCATCAACGGCCGTGTTTCTTTTTTTGGAGAAACGGTAGAATAGCAAAGCGACGTCTTGGTTTTCTCCCTGAATGGTTTCATCAGGGCTAGCCATGGCGTTCCAATCTCCCTTTCCCCTAATACTCTCTCGTGCTTTGTCTTCTTGTTGCAGCACTTTTTCTTCGGGGTTTCTTTTTGGGATTACCGCTGTCTGGATTGGCTTGTGATACCTTGTTGATCCCGCGGGCGCTTTTGGACCGTCAAGGATAAGAAAAACGGAGAAAATCAGGATGCTTGCTTTTTTATAGCACTAATTTCATAGCCTGTTCATGGTTTTACTTCCATGAGAAAAGCGACTATACGGCCATAGATAAAATTGAAGAATGAAAGAATCAGGCGAATGTGAAAATGCTGCGTCTTTGCTCTAACCTTGAGCGCCTGCCTTTGTGATTACAATATCGATTTCCCAGGGGGTCCCCCATGATGCCTTGGCATTCAGTGCCGTTACTCGAGTTTCGTCCGGACATTTGCCTGGCAAGGCAGCACTTGGCCTAGGTGTAAAGCTGCTAAAGAACGATCGAGTACTACGGTAAGTTACAATGAGAAGGCTACTGGCTGCCTAACCTTACTTCGTACGGCATGCATCATCAGCCCTCTGTGAGTCACCGTCGACGCAGGATGCGACCGTGCGCCGCGCCCGACGGTCCGTCAATAAGCACACACGCCGCCGCCGCCGCCGCCGACCCCAAGGGGAGAAGGGGGGGGGGGGGGGGGTTTCCGACAGACGCGACTGGCTGCATCTTCGTGGTGCGGCAGCGGCGGCGGCGGCGGCACTAGATGATGTGGGAGGCACCGTCTTCTTTTTGTTTTTTGTGCTCGCGCGAGCGGTCCGGCGCCGCGCCAATCAGGGTGCTTGAATGATCATGGAAAGGGGATCGGCGAAGAGGGGGGGGGGGGGATCACTGCAACAATGCAACTAATCACTGACGTTGACGACGACGGCGGCGAAAGCGAAACGGCCAATCGCCGAGGCGCGCGATATGGTGCGCAACGGCAAAGGTCATCGCGCAGGGCAGCGTGGGAAGCTAAAAAGTTCATAAGGCTACGGGGGTTTTCCCTGGAAATGGGGAAATACGTAGGTACGAAGTAATTAGTGCGTACTGGGTTTCATGGTTGTCCAGACATGTGATTGACGAGGGAAAAGCATATCAGTACATACACTGGAGAGTCTTCAAGGATGTGCGACGATATGTAGAGCAACCGGGCGCCTTGCGATGCATTCAGCTGATGATGCGGGAAAGAAAAAACAAACAATAATGAACAGCAAAAAAGCCAACCATCAGCCCTTGCCCGCCTCTTATCCCATCGTGTTCCTCGAGTGACGCCTTGCCTTTCCAGGTGTCATGACATGACATTATCATGCCCAGAACCTCAGTTCAGCTCCATGCCGTCGTCATCGTCGGCCTCGGATTCGACCAAGTGCGCCTGGTTGCTGCCGATGCTGCCCTTTCGCGCGCCGTGGCCCATATCCCCGTATCTCCCGGACACGCCGCCCCACTCGAGCTCCTCGCCGGCCACGACCCGGCCTTCCATGTCGATCTCCTGCGACAGCTCGACGAGGGCGCTGCGCGGGAGTCGGAGGAACCCCTGCGTGCGGACGATGCGGCCCCAGTGCGTCATGCAAAACGTGGCTGCGCGCTTGCGTAGCCACTCCTCGCTGGCCAATCCGGCGCAGTACCAGATGACGCACGCGTGCTCGACGTCGAGCTCTTTCGCCAGGCGGTTGACGCACAAAAGTCGAAGGTGCGGGATGTTGTAGATGTTCGACATCACGAGCAGTCCCGCAACGTCGGCCAAGTCGGTCGTCGCGTCGCCTTCGGGCTCGACCGTCCCACGGATGCTATCAGTGTAGAGGTATAAGAGAAAGGCCTTGACGACGGAATATGGCTCCGGGATATGCATCTTCTTAGTGTGGAACTCTGCCATTTGAGCGTTGTACAGACGCGCAAAGTGAGGCCAGCGCGCCTGCAGGATTAGCTTGTGAACGTGGATAGGTTGTGACGTCGGCGCATCTGCCGCGAGCCAGTTCTGGTCGTGAGCTGTTTCGTCAGCGCGCACCATGTTGGCAGAGTGCGCATCGTCATCTTCGTAACCCTCAGCTAAGGCTGTGATGATGAAATCCGTTCCGCTGCCAGATTCTGGCGGCTGATTGAATAGCTTCGCCAAGTCGGCTCCGAGGCCCTTTGAAGGCGAGTCCAGCACTCGCACTGTCGAGGACGGCCGTGACTCGATGCGCGACTCCAGGGTCATATTGTTACCTAAGAATCCATATCGTCGAAGGTCGATCTCCATGATATCACTGTGTTTGTATTAGTTAGCACAAGCTCATGGCTTCGTAAAGAGGGTCTCAAAAAGAGAACTGACCTCAGATACTCCTCGTAGCCGTTGGGCCCAAGATCGGTAGCAGCCGGGTCAGTAGGACAGCCGAGGAGCCAGGCTTTTGTTCCATCTTCATTCATTGTACAGTAGTGCCACCGGTAGCCTGATTTAAAGATCTCCCGGCCCTCGGCAAGCTTTTGCCATCGTAAAGTGGCCAGGTCCAGGGCCGACAATGAACACTCTCGAGGCGTGATTGTTGCGGCCGGAGTGACAAAGTCGAGCAGAGTGCCCGACGAATATGCATGGTAATGAATGCCGGAGCCTTGTGATGGAATGGTCGGACCAGACATAAACTTGAGTGCTGAAATCGAACCTGGGGCCAATGGCGCGTATGTCTTGAGCTGAAAAGATGGAGGGTTAACTTGAGCCGTCCGGGAATTCGCAGCATAGCCAGAGGAACCGACGACAGGCGCCGGTGCCATCGTGTAGGGGGGTCGAGGAGAGCCAGTCGCCCTGCTGGCAGCAGAGTGCCGGTCAAAGACTCCGATATTGGGTCGAGAGTCGAACTCGGGGCTGCCTTTCCAGTCCAGCCACCAGAGGTCGCTAATTTTGTCCATATCCTCGCTCAAGCCGCCGAATACCCACACCCGATCGTCCCAGATGTACGCCGAATGATCAAATCGCCCGACAAAACGCCACGCCTTGGACCAAGTAAAAGTACGAAGGTCAAGGTAGCAGATATCGTCCAGCACGTAGTTGTTCTGGCCTGTTATACCGCCAATGATGAAGAGTTTGTCCTCATGCAGAACAGCTGCGTGACGCGCTCGCCCCTTCGGAATGGGGCCGGATACCTGCGGTTGGGTCCAGTGGGCGGTCTTGAGGTCGAAGATGATCAGGTCGGAAAGATATGTGCGATGCTCGTTCTCACCGCCAAAGACCAGTAGCTTATCGCCTTTGTAAAGGGTCGCAGTGTGTCCTATCTGTCTGTTAAAAGAAATACTTGCGGGCACCAAATACTCAAACATACCCATTCGAACACCTGGTATGTCGCCATAGTTATCGACCAAGCTCCATTGATGGCACGAGAGGTCGAGCCGCAAGACGTGGTTGTACACCTCGTCTGTGTATTGATCAAAACCGCCGAAGGCGTATATTTGGTTGTTGCCGCAATACGTCACCGAGGCATTTACCAGACAGGCCGGCCGCTGCCCCAAGGTGCGAGTAATCTTGGGTCGATAGCCATCGGCTACTGGTCGAGCCTTGACGGGAGAGTTGGGCATAATGTAAGTGTTCGAGGACGAGGCAGCCGATGCTGGCGTCGATACATGGTTCGCCACGACAGAGGAAGATATTGGTAGGGCCGAGCTTGCCTGTGCCGCCCCAGTTTGGGACCGCGTCGAAGCGGCGACATGGGTGGCATGGCCGCCGAAGATCGATGGTACCGCTTGAGGCGCACCGGGAGTTGATGGCTGCGCCATGATGTCCCTCGTAGGAGGTTATGGACTCATCGCCCCTAAACTTTGCTGACCCCGTCAGTTCGGCCGCGGCGTCGCTTCGGCGGCAAGTTTTGGCGTTCCTGTCGTGTCGCAGAGGGCGAGAGGATTAACTCCCAGTGACGCTGGTTATGACGATGATGGACCAGACCAAAGGTGGAGAGAAATTGATGGGACGAAGTTGAAACTCGCCGCTAAAGTGTCTAGACGACGGCCTTCGCTGCTCAGACCCCCGCGGCTGAGCGACGGGGCTGCGATGACAGTCAGTACTTCGCTCAGACGACGACGAGACCTTGGTCTACCAGCAAGAAAGTGGAGGACAGCGCTTGTACAGGGGTCCTTCGATAGTATCTCTGATCAGGCAGGAGGTCGTCCGCAGCGGGCCTATTGGGCGCTGTCAGGTGAACCCTCTCCCCCTAGTCGGCGGCAATTTTCTGGGGCCGGTGCAGGGAGTTCGTAATGGTCGTCGACTCTTGCCATTGGCCAAATGAAGCGCTGGGCTTGCGGAGTCCGGTGCTTAATTATCCGACCCGCCTGGCAACCCCCACGACCAGGTGCTCCTGACCGTTGCCTGGCCAAGAGACAGGTGGGGCTCAAAGTAAATAAAAGGAAGCCATGAATGACCACCGCACGTTCATGCCGTTCTCTCCTCCCAAACCACATTACCTTCTTCTCCACTCCCTCTCTCCGTCTTTTGCTCTCGCAAAGCTCCAAGCTTTGCCAGACGCTGCCACACATTCTTCACGAGATTATCCAAGTCCACTAGATCACATCGCCTTTTGCGGCCCTTTGATCGCCCCACCGACTTCGACATCTGTCAAGGCGTCTTCGATCTCACATCGAATACAGTGCACATCAATACGAATACTAATCACCAGGAACCTTTAGCTAGAGTCTCTTGGAGCTCGTTTGTCACATCTCGAGGCTCAGGTCTTCATCAGCGCATCTAGTCGCTACACATTCAACCACCACAGTTGATGCTCATCACAGTCAGTCATCATGGCTACAGCAACTCTCTCAACTCCCATCAAATCCCACAAGGGTCTCTTTTCTTCACGTACCGCCGGAGGTCGCATGCCTCTCACTCCATCGCCCCGGCAAACATCTACCTCGACGGCCATTCCCATTAACCTCAATTCGTCTCCTTTCACTCCTGAGGGACGATCTGGCAATGATTGCCGCCCATCATCCAAGTCTACCTATGGAGGAAATCTCATGGCTCATCTCTCTCGGCCGACGTCTCGAGCCTCTCACAAGCCGTCTCCCAAGTCCAACATCGCTCGTGTCGTACACACGCCACGCAAGGCCCTTGAACTGGGAGTATCGGACTTTACACTGACAGGGACGGGGAAAACCCCGGCCAGCACGAAGTCCAAGAAGGCTCCTCTGCGTCAAAAGTCGAACAAGACGACGCTCAACTATGGAGGAGATCGCTTCATTCCCAATCGCGGAGCCAGCTCGGCCATCTCCAACACCGGCTCGAGCAAACTGAACCTCGGAGACCGACCACGAAGCAAGAACAGCCAGACTGAGAGCTCGTCGGTGCTGTCCTCGGCGGCCGATGAGGCTGCTGCAGCCCTTGAGAGCCTCAACATCAATGACGATAACGAGCCCGAGAGCTACACCAGGCCGTCCCCTAATACAGTCGCGTACCAGGACTCTCTGGCAAATGCATGCGGCGTCAATTTGAGCACTCGAATTCTTGAGTTCAAGCCTGCCCCTCCTGAGTCGTCCAAGCCAATCGATCTCCGCAAACAGTACAACAGGCCTCTCAAGTCAGCGGCCGCAAGCTCTGCGCAGCTGCGTCGGCGCATTGCCACAGCACCTGAGCGGGTTCTCGATGCGCCAGGGCTGATTGACGACTACTATCTCAACCTGCTCGACTGGAGCTCTGGCAATCAAGTTGCCATTGGCCTGGAGCGCAGTGTTTACGTGTGGTCTGCGGACGAAGGCAGCGTTAGTTGCCTGCTCGAGAGCCCGGCGGACACCTACGTGAGCAGTGTCAAGTGGTCCGACGATGGCGCCTACGTTGGAGTAGGTCTCGGTACGGGCGAAGTTCAAATCTGGGATGTTGCCGAAAGCCAAAAGATCCGCAGCATGTTCGGACACGACACCCGCGTTGGTGTCATGGGCTGGAGCAAGCACCTACTCTCGACTGGCGCTCGAAGCGGACTGGTGTTCAATCACGATGTCCGTGTTGCAGAGCACAAGGTCGCTGAGCTTGTCTCTCATACCTCTGAAGTGTGCGGCCTGGAGTGGAGATCGGATGGTGCGCAGCTCGCTACTGGCGGCAACGATAACCTGGTCTCCATCTGGGACGCTCGATCGCTCTCTGTGCCCAAGTTCACCAAGACAAACCACAAGGCCGCCGTCAAGGCCCTCGCATGGTGCCCCTGGAACATGAACCTGCTGGCCACGGGCGGCGGTTCCTATGACCGCCACATCCACTTCTGGAACTCGACTTCGGGCGCTCGCGTCAACAGTATCGACACCGGCTCCCAAGTCACGTCGCTGCGCTGGAGCCCTCACTACCGCGAGATTGTCAGCTCCAGCGGCTTCCCAGACAACTCTCTTAGCATCTGGAGCTACCCAACGCTCGTACGCAACGTGGAAATCCCTGCCCATGAAAGCCGCGTCCTGCACAGCTGCCTCAGCCCTGATGGTCAAATGCTGGCAACTGCTGGTGAGTTTCTGAAGAAATCCTGTTCATGGTGAACCAAGACTAACAGATATTCTAGCCGCCGATGAGAGCTTGAAATTCTGGAAGGTCTTTGAGAAGAAGGCTGGAGCTGCCGGAGCCATTGGCGGTGCGGGAGCGTCTGGCAAGGCCGACATGGTCAAGCAGATGACGATTCGTTAGACGCATGACCAACAGCTCGTCGCACGGTAGGTATAGACAGTTTCATTGTCACACATCGAGCCCATGGAGCGGTCAATTAGCACGGCGTTTGGGAGTTATTGAGCTCTCTTTTTCGCACGTGGTACGAAAGTGCTTCTCCACGCTGAACGAACGCAAAGCAAATGATGATGAGGCCGTCTGGAGACGGGCCAAGGCGGAATAGCATGGGAACCTCGAGGGCCAATAACGATTGGTCGCATTGTAAAGAAGATTCAACGTGCCCTTCTGGTACATTTTCATGACGGAGCAGTTCCGGAGATTGTTTGCATAGGATGAAGCTGGCTGGTTTCCTAAGGGTAATAGTACGGTTGATGGAGTTTGATGTTACAATCATGTCTTGGCTGAGCATCTCTTGTCGGGAGAAAACCTTTCGAGGCACGGGTCATCGTCTTGCATTCCGTAGTATAGTGTCCATAGTAGCGGCATAAATATGATGCTCGGTGAGCCGCACTCACATGCATTCATTATGTGGTTCTCGCGAAGAGATGGCATGGTTAAAGGGAAGAAAGGTTCGCGGCCTGGGGGTTCATAGAAATGTCCCAAGGTTCGAGATTAGTAAGCGCGAGGGCGATTTACATCTCGAGGGTGACCTAGCGCCGCCAACTCTCACCACTGCATATCACGTAGCCAAACCACCGACAAGACTGGCTTCACCAAACGACCAAGATCGAACGCGAGAGACGATTGAGAAACTCGAAAAGACTCGTGGCTTCCGAATATCTGGAACAAGTGTGCAAGAGCTGGCTCGACTCGCCTGATCTGCTTCGCCCTTCCCTGGCCTGCCAGGAAGCTGTGCTTGCCCCCGGCTGTCACGGGCTTGTGCTCTGCGCTGCTCTATCGCGTGGCATCGACTCCCATCGCCCAAAGTGCGACGATTGCAGCAGCCTATCTTAAGCGGTGCACGAGTCGGGAAAAGGTGCACAGAGAGGCTTGCATTTACCTACCGCCTCCCCGCGGCGTGCGACGACAAAAAGTCGGGCGCGAGCGACGCAACCACCGACCGCGGCAGCGAACCGAGTCGCGCAATTGGGAAGAAGAAGAAGAAGAAGAAGTCCGCGCGCCGCGCATCAGACGAAGGGTCATAAAAGAAGAGAGAGAGAGAAAGTGAGGAAGACGCCATCATGTCGAATCAGGCTGTCGGAAACGTCTACCAGTCCATCATCGAGGAGGTTATTAACAGTTCCCGAGTCGATTTCGAGGAGAGCGGTGTCGACGACTCAGTCTTGGAGGAGCTGCGCCAGGTAAGCCAGCCCGGCGGCAATGCTGCTTGTGGATTCATCTCTCCTTTTGTTCCCTCGCCACACGGGGAGGTACCTCTTCCCTTCCCTCAGAAGCCCCTCCCAGAGTACCCACTGTGGCCTGCCTGTCGCTTCTTTCCCCCAAGCTTGCGATGCTCACTGTCGCACAACGGGCCGCTTGAAGCTCCCACGTCTGAAGAGAAAGGCAAAGCTGCTCGGGTTAGTTGCTCGAGTAGTTTGTGGATGACAAAACAAAGTTCACAGCTTGGAGCAAGGCATTCCTCGTGCGCTGTCCACGAGAAGTGGCAAAGTCATGATGAATTGGCTGCGACGTCGACAACGAGATTTGTTGGCGGTTGCAGAGCTGGCCTGAAGACGGGCGAAGGCCAGTCTTTTGGGCCCTTTTTTATGCTGCCCGTCCCCCTCTCTTCCCCCTCTTTTGCCTGGTGCTGCTGCCTGCGCTACACACGCCAGCTTGGCTCCAGCATCCGATTGGGATATCCGTCACGTGCCTCGACCCTTCCCTTTAGAACTCTCATATCCAGGGGATTCTTCATCATTGCGCCACACTCGTATTGGGCATCGTGGGAGCGTCTTCACACTCATGCCAAACTCATCACCTTCTCGTTCCCCATCAACTATGGCATCAATTTCTCTCAACCAATTCGAGGAGGCAGACCACTGACAGAGATTGATTAGGGATGGCAGCAAAAGCTCTCTCAGCTTGACGTGGCTCGCTTCCCATGGGATCCCAAGCCTGATCCCCCACCCCCGGCTCAAGCTGCCCCTGCACCGGCACCGCCCGCTCAGAACCATTCCCAGGCTCAGTTCTCGCCTGACCTGCCTCTGCCCAATGTGGCCGCTAATGATGCGTCGGCACAGAATGGCGTCAAGCAGGAGCCTGGGCAGGATAATGTGAAGCAGGAACCGGGTGCTCAGTCCGCCAACGCCACCACCTATCCCGGGTACAATGGCATGGACAACAAGAACAGTGTTGCTGCCAGTCGCGCCGCCCAGCAACTGCAGATGCAGTACGGCGTCAGGGCAGCCGGCTCCATCAACGCCATCCAGGATCGCATGGGACAGCAGCAGCAGTCGCAGACCCAGCCACCCGCTGATTCCCAGGGCGCAGACGCAGCGAATCACGTCGGCAATGGGCAAACAGACGGCGCCGGGGACGACGCCGACGACGTTGAAGGCGTCTTGCTCCAGCGTAGTGCGGAAGGCAGCCTTCACGAACTGGGCAGAGTCGAGATTGACCGTATGCTGCACCGGCAAATGGCCGTCAAGGCAAAGGCCATGGAAGGAGGCGGCCTAATGGTGCCCTTGAAGGAGGCCAAGCGCCCTCGCCCCGCAGGCGACCAAAAACGGGCCAAGCGCGAGGGCGTCGCTGGATTCGACGGCGCCGAGGACGACGATGACGATGTCGATGACGAAGACGCCATCAACTCTGATCTCGACGATCCTGAAGAGGATCGCGACGACGATGAGGTTGACGACGAGGGCCTGGGGCACATCATGCTTTGCATGTACGACAAGGTACAGCGAGTCAAGAACAAGTGGTACGTCAAAAAACCCCCCTCCCCTCTCTTCCCCCCTTTTGCCTCCCGTTCTTCAAACTCATCTAACTTCTCTGTGTCCTCTAGGAAATGCACGCTCAAGGACGGCGTACTCACGGTCAATGGGAAGGAATACGTCTTTCACAAGGCCACTGGTGAGTACGAGTGGTAAAAAGGGGTTTCCTCTTTTCTCTTTTTTTGTGGTGTGGCTACGGCATTCATTTGCCCCTTGGGAAGGCTGGCATGACGCGTGTTGGCGCGCAGTGAGATGCCGATATGTGGTTGATGGCCCGGGGAGGGGGAAACTGTTTTAACCCATCGATGAGTGCTCATGGTATGAGATGGATGATCCGAGGCCATGAACTTGGGAGCCCGGCCTTTGTGCGGAGGCTTGGGTCTTTGAGCACGATGGGCAGCGAGGCCGTGGGGAGTCGAGGAAAGGAATTGCTGCCGCGCAGGGACGATTTGGGTAAGGGGCGGGAGGGGACAGAATGGAAAACAAGAGACACAAAGAAGAACACGGGCGAGGGCGCGCAGAGGACCTTCGGGTAACGTGTGATTTGCGCGGGGAAGCAAGGGATCGGGATAATACAGAAAAAAAGGAGTCGGCGTTTGCGCATCCCTGTTTGCCCACCCTTCACTACTGGCTTATAACTTAGTACCACAAAGTAGATCAATCAAGTAAACCGGGTTCATGACAATAACGACACGAGGTACACCCACAATCTGTGGTCTCCAGTAAGCCACGTTTCCCCTCTCTCATCGTGGTGCAGGGCGAGCTCGGCTCGTTTTCTGCATGATGGTTCAATAAACCTCAGCCCGCCAGGTCGGGCACGCACATACGACAAGACACCTCGCCGCCTTGCCTCCATCCCGTGCTTCCGAAAGTTGAAAAACGCCAAGGAAACGAGGCTGTGTGTGCGCCCTGTCCGGCCGTTGGTTTTGCCCCTGATTACGAAGTAGAGGGTGCCCGAGGCAAGGTTTAGCGTGGACGTGAGGCCTCTCAACCTCAACCGCTCATCAATCCAATCTCCGATGACAGCGGCGCAACCGGGAAACGGGACCGCGTGCGAGGGTACACGTTCGGGGAAACCCCGTGCCTCAAAGTTCCCCTGTCTTCCGGACCCCAGCGCCCTAATTTCAAGGCCTCGTATGCGATACGGGCTCGGAGGGGCGTGAGAGGCAGGAACCGACCCCGTTTCCACGGCTTAATGTTCAAGATGTGTAGTATCGGAACGGTTTGTACGAATAGAGGCTGGATAAAAACGTACCGGTCCAGTCACAGCGCTCCTTTGTCTTGAGGTGTTGGCAGAACCCGAGGATGTGGTGCGACGCGTGAACTTGCGCGGCGTGCTCGATACGTTTGGAGTCCGCCAGGTCACGGGGGCTTACATGCAGCCGAGGACCCCTGATGGAACGGGGCGTAATCTCAACAGCGCACAAGGTACCTCGACCAGTCGCAGGGCCACCTGACGTTTCTTGTTACCTGACCCGGCAGTCTGGTTCGCCCAGTCACGTCAGCGGATGACGGTGGTAGGGAACTTTGTGGGTGGGTGTGCGGAGAGCTCTGTGAGCACGTTAGCCGTATGGATACCTGCATCGAGATGTCTTCCCAGTACACCACCCTCGGGGCAAAGCCTGTGGTGATGTATCGCTGGTAACCGCCATGGGTCAGTATACATACGCACCCGCAACGCCGTGATCTTGAAGACTCTCACGCTATCTCCTCTCATCTTACTTGCCATATATGACGAGTCTTTGTTATCGAAGCAACGTCAGACGACGCCTCTCAGCCTGGAAGGACTGCGCTAACTTCATCGAGGAGAGGTTAGGACCAACGTGCAGGGAACGACTCTTCTGTGAGATTGTACGAAGATGGATGGTCCCCCATTACACAGCGTTGGCCTCTGAGTACAGTCGTTAACAGGCGGGGGGCCGCGGGCCGCACCGGCGAAACCGAGCGTTGGTCGACGAACATGGATGAACCACTCCCTCGGGTTACTCAAACCTGAAGTGGTTGGATGAGCTGGGATAGCTGACGTAGCCTAGTACTGGCAACCCTGATGCCTGGAGTGTCAACCGCAGAGGATGCGGTGACTGTGAGAGTGTGGGGGACGAACGTCGAGGGATTGGCGCGTGCATAGCACGCTTTTATCCATACGCCCGGGTCGCTTGAGCTCTCTATACCCTACACACCCCAACTCGGGCACATTGTTGGCTCTCGTCTTTGGCGTGATTCGCTACGTCAATCCTTCCTTACTTCCGTAACCTCTGTAAGAGTCTGTCGCATGTTGTGAGCGCAAGTCAGCGGCTGTAACATTCGCCTTGAGATCTTCTTAAAGCCTGTACCAAGATAATGATTATTCTTTGCTTTGGTGTCATCGGCGGTTTTCCTTGCGTAATGCGCTTGATTTATGGCAATGATTCGGATTAAACCAACGTGAAGACAATGATAGTATTTCAATAAGGGTTCCAAGTCGGCAAGCCGAGGCTCCTAGTCGACAGTGAAAAGATACGACTGTGTCTCTTATCAGATCAGAGGCAAACTCTGAGCTTCCTTCTTGTCGACACCGTGGAAATCGAGCGTCGGATCGTACTGTTGACCGACTGACGAGATTTCTGAGGAAGGGTAGAAGGCCCGCGGCGACCCTTACTGTTGGTGAACTTGGATTGATTCTTGTTAGCCTTTTCTTCGTTATAGTTCTGCTTTAGGCGCGGTCCCAAGGAAGTAGATCATGGGCTCACCTACCTGGAAGAATCAGCTGTGTGCTTTAGGAGAAGTAAGTCAAGATAAGAGGCATGTCGACTTCAGGAAACGTCATCTGTGGTACAGCGTCGTTGAGTAACTCGAGTGATTGGAAGCATATACATATGTTTGTAGCAGCACTAATATGATTTTGTTGTGCAGAACAGTTGAAGAACATGGATGTAGGTATGTAAACTACTGCGAACCCCGAAGGTCATATTTAGGGGAGCAATAAGTGCAAAAACGATGGCAGCTCCATAATCCCTTATACTACCGACTTCCAGGAAGAGGATTTGAGACGAAGTATTCTTTTGTTCGGGATGTGTGAGGCTACGTGGCCTATGTCGAACGGTCGGACAGGCTTGTTGAAGCCTTCCTGCCTCAAGACAAAGGCCTCATAGGCTAGGATATAATCAGCAGTGATGCGAGCATCAAATAGCAAAGTACACCTGCAGGGGATGTCTTGATGGACAAAAATGGATATTCGGGGTGCTGTTTTCAGCCGTCGTTCGAAATTTGTCACCATAGTCCATTTCGAACAGGTCATTCACGCCAGTTCTGTCACCAGATACCTGTAGAGGAGACATTCGCCAGTTGATGAAGCGAGAACTCTATCCGCATGATGACGAGTGATGTCAAAGAAGGGCATGCCGAGTCGCAAATTAAGGCCCCTGCTCCGCCACGCATGGAATGTGGCCCAGGACCCAGATATTCGGAAATAAGTCAGATTCGAAGGATCCAGATGCATTCGCTTCGCCAAATACAACATCCGACATGGTAAGCTGCAGCAGCCTGCAGATCTGTCTCATGACGTCGGTTGGCATGTGGTTGACAGAAGCGCCCCGGTGGACACGGCGCTTCGAGGCTGTCGGCGGCGGCATGAGCCCTCAGGGGTGCAACCATGTTGGTCCTTACGAAGTAGGCAAGCGCCCGAGGCTCAGCTCTGCGGATTGACAGCAGGACGCGGGAGTTCAGACGTTGGTGATGCAAATGAAGACTGATTCGGCGACTTGTCAGCTATGCGGGTGAGGGAGTCATCTGTGCCACGGTATGCTGCATGTATTCACAATCTCGCCTTCAAGACTGAAAGCCAGAGTCCCTTGCCACTCAGGGCAACTTTGCGACAATGTACTGCTCGGTGGACAATGGATCGTGCGGATCATTCTCAGTCGATGCTTGAGTCGATGATTGAGAGGTAGCGGCACTCGGGCTTCCGGCAGGTGAGGAAATTGAGGAACTGGTGTTGTTGTCCTCTCGCCGCTCGGGTGAGCCATCAAGGATATTGACTCACCGGCCCCTTCGGCAACAGCCCGGGACGCTCATCAAACGATGAAACCAAGGAGTGAAGCATGCGAACTCCAGCCAACGATGGGAGCTCTTAAAGGATTCATGTAGGCGAGAACGTGAGCAAACGAAGCCACGTCCGCGCTGCAACCAGTCAGAGTTTCCGAAAAGAAAACATCACCGCCTCCTGCCTCACAGTTGGCCGAAAGTGACTGCGTTGCAAAGCTGGAGACCGTCCGAGGGGAAGGAGCTGGCGCGAGTCTTGCTTAGATGTTGTTAGGAAGCCATGTTGGGGGGAAGAGCTGCCCCGGCCAGGTCGACAGGAAGCAGGAGGGGAGGCCCTACATCAGCTGATGTCGCAACTACCTAGCAAGCCCAGAGCATCGATGGGCAAGTGAAGAAGGCAAAGACAGTGCGTCTGCCATGGTTCAGAGGTCTGCTCTCAAAATGCCCTCTCTCATGAGGCCATACCTCTGTACTGCACATTCTCCGGGAAATGGGGGAAGGGACGGCGGCAGCGGCGTCGGCGGCGAAGCCCGACGTCAACTCGAGCTGCCGCCGCCTTATTTGCATGTAGGTAAGTTACCTACAGGCAGGTATGTACAGAGAGGTACTTTACCACGTAACTTGCAGTACAGTAAGTTACCTGGTCGGGGCCAAGATGTGGGGATGCGTTCTCTCCAAAGGGCCCAGATGCCGAGGCCGCACAGGCAGCGCGACAATAGTTCCTCGATGTGGCCGCACTTTCTGTCACCAGCGGGCCAGCGGTCAGCGACAAAGGCGTCAACGTTTGCGCGCGTCGGCAACCGGTCGGCCGCTTGGCGCTCCAGTCGCCTTTCAGCGCTCAATCTAACATGGGGGCGGCTCAAGGGGTCGCGCCAGCCGAGGCGGCTAACCGGAGGCTCTCTCGGTCCTTTCTGGGGCTAAACCCAACCAAGCCTTTCCCTCAACGTCCTAATTCGTGATGTCGATCTTTGGGGGCCGTTCCCCCCCGGTTACCTGGCCAGACCTGGTCACCACGTGCGCGCACGTCGCATTATGGAACATCAGACAAGTACAGTACATTGGGGCTGTACGTATTTCATAGACTTACTCCTCGCCAGCACTGTACTGTACTGCACGATATCGTTTCCATCAGGTACCTACATGGCCGTCCAAGGAACGCGATCGTTGGATGCTGTGTCGCGTCGCCGCCTACTCGGGTCAACGACAACTGGTGAACCCAGAACTCAAGGCTTGAGGCTTAAGACGCCTGACGCATGGCTGCCGCTGTGCCATGTTTCACTTGCCCATTCACTTGTGCACAAGAAAGGGGAGTGCATGCCGTGCCAGGGGCTACCGCACAGGGCTACCTATGTCTTCTGACAACACTTTCATGTTAAGACCCTTGCTCCTCAGAGACGACCATTGATGGCTCGTATCAACCCAAAATGTACGATATACTTATCCATTGGTAGAGAAGGATCCAGGAAAGTTACTGTCGCAAAAGCGCGTCTGGCTTGGCATCCGGGCATCTTCTGCTAGTCTTATCAGATTTCCAGAGCCGGCAAAGGCAAATGCCCGTGCTTGTAGCTTGCCAACTCTCTGATGTGGAGATATACATAAAACATTCGGGCAATGATTTTCAAAAACGTGGTCAGAATCCTGGCAAAGTAGGTAGCCTACAGTAGCTTGCAGTCCAGTGCATCGCTTTGTGCTTCGTCAGCGTATGTAGTGCAGTCGTGGCTGCGCTCGGCCGGCTTGAAGGTACCTCTGTAGTCTTGACGGGTTCTCTCGGCCCCCAATCCCCACCCCCGAAATGTAGGGCCGCCACCACATCACCTCAACCTCGGTGTCGCTTACAGTCAGAGAGGCTAGGCCTGTAGTGTGCCGAAACTTGGCGAAGCGCATGTCAATGACTGTAAGTTAGTACGGAAACTTACAGACCAAAGGATCATATGACTTACCGTAAAGTACAGCGTACGCTATCGTCGACCTTGAGGCCAGGAAACTGGGGCATCGGCTGGCTGACTTCGGTTCAAGCATTCAAACGTCTAGGTAATCTGCTTATTGGCAAGCTCTTGACGACCAGGTCATCATGTTTAGGCTGCACTGTCTCCGTAGGACGCAGCCTTAGCAAGGGCCATACTGTCTGTATATGCGGTATGACTATGATCCTATTACGAATGTAGTTCTATAGTCGAGCCTTGTCAGGTCGGAATGCTCGGAAGGGCCGTGTCTCCAGCACAGCAGAGCAGAGCTATCCACTTTCCTGCGGCAACGGGCGGCATTGAGGGTGCAGAGAAGGTGTCTAAGAAGTGTGGGTGTTGTACTCTTTCCCCGTCGGGCCCACCGCGCTTCGAGAGACACGGCCCGGCCAGCCTTGGCTACTAGGCGACGGGCACTAGACAAGAAGCGCCCCAGGAGGGTGTCTCGGGCGGCTAAGGCCGAAGTTGTTTCTGTAGTCAGAGGAATCCAATGGTGGAGCGACCTGATGACCGGTCCCTCCCAGTCTCCTGATATCCCACGCCGGCACTGTACCGCACAGATACTGTGCTACCTCCAACTGTATTTCACCCGTCGGTAATAGATGTTCCTGGTTTTCGGTGCTGAGAAGACTATAAGGTCGAATGGTGCTTGACGTCTTTCTTCCCCTCACGCTACGCGATAGCACTGCGATAGTGGGTGTCTATTTGACCATGTGGGTGTGGAGATTTGCAGGAAGGATTGATCTGAGGCTGCATGTTAGTCCAAGAGCCTGTTTCAAAGACTATCTTTAGTGTCAAGATGCCAAAAGCACAACCTCGGAATCCATGCTGAAGAGTAATTCGACGTATCCGCCGCCGCGGTCTTGACTTCTTGCTTTCACCAAAAGTACCCTCTTCCGTACAGAATCAGGAGTGCAAGATTGGTCCAGAGCGCTGCGGGTCGCGAGGTTGGCCAAAGGGAAAAGTGGAAAAGTAGGTTCAACGAGCCACCTGGTTGTGTGGGCAAGCACACATGGCATCCAGTAGCCGTCTCCGACCGAGCTCCACAGTGCTTTAACCTGATAATAGTAGAGGCGGCCCAAGCTCCCGCCATGCTCTACTGTACGCTCTGCACCAAGCAAAGCACTGTACCGTAGCTGGTCCGCGTCCAGGATTCACGCCTTTGATCAAGCGCTTCTGGTGTTGGCCACGCTACGGCGGCAGGATTCGACAGCACGACTGCTTCGCTCGTCTGCATCCGCACAGTCAGCAATCTACGTCAAGGATGGCTGGCTCTCAGCGTTAATTGATGTACTGCTGAGCACGGTTGCTTCTTACTTGCAGAGCTTTACGTATCGCGCTTGTGCGAGACGAGCAAAACCGCCGATGGTTTTGTACCGTACGTCGTCTTGCCTGCCTGTCAGCCATAGGGCTGCAGCCTTGCTGGAGTCTGCGAGTCTCATGCTCACGGGTTGGACCCCCCCTTTCTCTCTTGCTGCCGGTGTCGAGCTAAGCGCCATCGCTGAGTCGCGGCGCACAGTCTCGCTTCTCGTCGATCAGAGGAACTCTGCAACGGCTTGGCCTGTAGGTGTCGCAACTCTTACACGCGTCTGGCAAGCCAGAACGCAAGAGGAAAGTCAATCGACAGCTCGAACAAGAATAGTAGCCCGTGCTCTGAGCGGACTGCCTGCAAATCACCTCTGCCGATGCTTGCCATGACTTGCGCCGTGCCGCGCGCGTCGCCAACGCCAGAGGCCAAGACGCAGGCGTTGTGCATTCGCGACCATACGGCGTGTACGGCATGGCCGCAGGTGCCTGTCTCGTCGAAATTAGGAGGCCTTCCGTGGGTCAGGGCTCGTGGCCCGGTTGCATGCGTGCTCCTGCATCACATAGGCATTGAATGCTGGGGAAGACGAGAGAAGAAAGCGAGTGGTGGTTCCAGGAATAACCCATGGTACTGCTTCGTAGCGTGCATTCACGGGAGTATGTAAGGAAGTAAGGAGGTAAAGTACGGATAGGGTAGATGAAGACTGTCGACCGTAAGGTAGACTGTCAAGGAAAGAGACGGGAATTGCGGTATTGTACGAATAATGTACGAAATACGTACATTTCTGCTGCAACGTTCTCCGGCAACTGCATCTCTCATCTCCTTCCATCTCTCCCGCTCCTGCCTTTGTACCAGACCATTCTGGCACGGCTGGTCACTTTAGATGACGGGATGCCTTCTACCCACACGCCCTTGCATATCCCAAAGCCACGCCCACCACCAACCACCCTGGGTCGCTCCTACCACACCAACGAGCCCTTGACGAGCGTCCCTCGCACATTCACCATCATGCGCGAGTAGAGAAAACCTCCTCAGCCTCAAGTACGGACTGGCATCTCATCGTTTTTCTCCTCTCCCAATCGTCCGGAACCACCCCTCTCGAGCACCCCATGGCAACAACAGCGGCCCCACCAGTGACCAAGCCTCTTGAGCAGCCTCTTCTTCAATCGACGCCGGGTTCTTGAACCCGCCGCCTGGCCGACCGTACGCGCCCACCCGCAAACTTCGGCTGCTCGCCCATGCCCGCCGGCCCCTTTATTCTGCTGCACTCCCAACGTTGGCTGCCGCTTCGTTGGTCTTACTCCCTTTTCGCCCTTCCCAGAGACGATCCGGCCCGGACCCATCGTCGCCTGCTGCCGTCCAGCGCCTACCGATCCGCTCTTCGGGAAGTCGGGACAGGCTCCTCGGACACAGGCCGTATAAGAGAAGCCGACCACGCCGCCTGTTTTCTACGCCACGATTGTCCCGATAGATTCATAATCGCCCCTAGACAAAATCACTTCTAGCTGACCATCGTCGTTCAAGTGCTTGATCCACGTCCTGCAACCATTCCCGTTTTGCAAACACAACATTCACTTCAGGCAGAGAACAAGCAGGTCGTCTCGCTTTGGCTTGCTGTTTCTACCTCGAGTCGTCCTTATCAACGGCCCTTCATCAACAGCTCGCCGTCACTCGGCTGCACTCCTGTCAGATTTTACGGCGTCTTCTTCACTTTAGCAGCAGCGTTCTTACTTGCATTGGTTCTTTTCTGTCATCCAGGCTCACGTGCAGCCAGTGAGCCTCTTGGGTTACCTGCAATCCAGACTTGGCTCACGACTTCTTCCGACGTAGCGTTACGGGAAAACGAAGATCAAAGCTGCATGCTAGAGATTTAACACTGATCCAATGAGAGGCGACGCCATTCTTTTCTGATCGATCAGCCACGACCACTCCAACTCGCGCAATAGTTTCTGGACTAGACGAATCTCCGATATATTGTAAGCCTACCCGTCTCACTTACCCTAACTCTTGTCTTATCCCTCGGATCTTTCGTTCTCGCTTCTTTTGCTTCATCACTTCTCCTTTTACTCAGCTTCTTCATATTGCACCTCACTTCATCATGACCCCGAGGTAAGCAGTCACGAAAGCTGGAGTCATGGTCCCACACTCCCGGTGTTGTGGCACTTGATACTGCATGTTTCAGCTCGCACTTGATAGGTCATGTGTTATGAGTTTGAGCCTGGCGCCTGCTTATTCGCAGACTTTGCCTACTCGTTTTAATGGGCATCTCGGAGAGCAATGCCAGTCACCGACGAGACTTGCTCCATATCCAACGAACCTTTACTCTGCCCCCGTCTGGACTTTTACCTGATACCTGGATGATATGACTGCCAAGGGTTTTCCGCTGAAATGGAACACCAATTGCCTTGAGACCATGAATTTTATCCAACTCGGCTGGCCTTGTGCTGCCAACTTCCCCAATGTCTGCGCATCAGTGCTTGCCAATGCGAGCATCTCACTCCTTGATCTGCTTTTGAACTCATCATGGGTCCCAGTTCTTGACGGCTGACACTTTGCTACTTAGTCTCTTTGAGCAATCTAGTTGTCGCACTTCGTTACATCTTAGCTCAGCAGCGCGCAACAGCATCCCCGATCAGCCGTCAAGTTGCAAACCATGTTAGTTGCGTGCGGTGCTTCAATGAGAAGTCACCTTCTCAAAGTCCTGGCTCGAACTTGGGCTGATGGTTAGACAGGGCACAACCGGGCCAACAACTACCCTCATCACAGCTATTGCAAGGGTTCTGGGCGCATGGCCGATTTTACGGTGGATGGAGGCCGAGAAAGTATCCATTCCCCATTGATGCGGTGAGCTATGTCTATCCTAGCAACACATGGCCTGAAGCTGAATGTTCCTATTCAGGAAGAGCTCAATAGGCTGGACATCTTCCACAAGTTCTTTCTTGTGGCCCGCAAGAATGCTGTCTCGGGACAAAACTTGAACATTGGGCGACCGGTCAAAATTCTCGACCTTGGAACGGGGACTGGTATATGGGCAATCAACATTGCCGAAGAGTGAGTCCTAAATTTGTCGGTAGATATATTGGTCGTATCTAGTCGCTTACTTGAAGTCAGGCTGGAACACATTCCAGAGATCATGGCAGTAGATCTCAACCGCATCCAGCCAGCCTTGTGGGTATTCTTTGCTTCGACTCGCTCGTCCGTTACTCACGTGGTCCAGAATCCCTCGTGGCATGACCACGTTACAGTTTGATCTCGAAGAATCGTCCTGGGATCCTCTGATGTGGAACTGCGACCTTATCCACCTTCGAATGCTCTTTGGCAGTGTCCAAACAGATCTTTGGCCTGATACCTATCGCAAGGTTTTTGAGTGAGTCTTCACACGTTGGCTTCTTTGCATTTATGATGCTCAACATGAAGACAGTCATCTGGCACCTGGAACGGGTATCGTTGAGCATGTTGAGATTGATTGGGTCCCCCGTTGGGAAAATAGCGGTGACTTCCCGGACAACTCGGCTTTCAAAGAATGGTCCGACGCATACCTTAAGGCCATGGACCTTTTCAACCGCAGTGCCAGAGTTTCTACACATCGAGTTCGGTATCTGATGGAACAGGCCGGCCTGTGCGACTTCAGAGAGCAGACCATCCGCTGCTATGTGAATCCCTGGTCGCCAGATGTTTGGGAGCAAGATACTGCGCGGTGGTTCAATCTTGGAATGAAGCATGGCTTAGAAGCGATGAGCCTCATGCCCATGATTGAAAGACTGGGGATGACGATTGATGAAGTGAACGACCTTTGCGCACGCGTGAAGGAGGAGAACACCAAACTGCGTTTTCACGGGTACTGCACTGTGTAAGTCTTCCAAGTATATAATTCAGCTTCATGCAAAGCCTGGCTCAGTTCTTGCCAGTTTTGGTCGCAATCCCGAGCCGAATATGGCCCTCATTGCTCCCGTTCATCTTTCTTCTCTCTCACTTGACAAAACATGGATCCGGCTGACCGTTTCTACAGACACATTTGGACCGCCCGAAGACCCTCTGGTGGGATACCTCGTGGACCTACAAAGCCAATGTCTCCATCTCACGGCGTAAGACCTGGACATCCGGGGAGAATATGAGCATTCTATGCATCACGACGATGTCAAAATGACAGTTGTCGTCCAATTATATCTCAATGCCACTCGGCCGGATTATTAAGCTATTCTTCCAGAGGAGGAATGATTGCTCGCAAGGCACAATTTCCGGTCCAAGTGCCGTAGCACGATCTCAGCATCATGACAAAGGTTCCCGCGACGGCCTAATCACTACCCCCTTCAAGATGAGATCGGTACCTTGCAATCGCACACCATCATCGCTGTCACTCTGCACGACCAGTAGTTGTGGCCAATGACCTCCGGGCAATCCATGGCTGCCCTAAATGGTTGCGCGAGGGCCTATTTGGCCTGCCCAGGTGGACTTATGCCATTGCGGGTTTGGGTTATTGCACGCGAAGTGAGTTATCTTCTTCAGTAATGCGACACATTCAGTCAATGGTCCTTATGGGTATCTTAACGCCTCGTAACTCTTTCTGGAGAGCGGTATCACATTGTTGGGCAATTGCAAGTCTGGCAACTCTCCGGCGGCTCAACACCCAAGGCCGACTTTAAGGTCTACGACAACACCGCTAGACATATATTATCCCAGATATAATGAAACGATTTAGATCTACTTCAGTCCTGAATGGAGGTCTTGGGCTACCCTGGAATGTGCCAGGATTCCCATCGAAAAGGACCAGCTATCCTGATTGAATTGATAGCTTATGAGTATAGACCAGTTTTGGTATAGCAAGCTATGCTTTCCAAGTGCAGAGGATCAGGATGTCAGAATATAGTCCTATTATACTCACCCTCCTACCACATACGACCATAGCCACCAGTCAGCTCAGGATCCCGTCTGATCTCCTACGATAAGCTGGCGAGCGCTGGATTAGTAGTTGGGTCGGTGACGACCAGCGAATACCCGGTGTTGTATGTCTTCTTTTGCCTTGCGAGGCAATCCTCTTTTTTTTTTATGCTGGTGGGGGAGGTCCCCTTGGCGTGCGGCGCTCCCAGGACTTGTATTGTAGATAACGTGCCTGGAGTGGACGCGGGAAATCCGACGGATGAGAAAGGTTACGTAGGCAAGGCGTTGATCTTTTTTTGCGAGTCTCGGGTATGGTAAACTCCCACAGGCTTTGCGTGAACCTCGGGTTTTTAAGCTTGATGAAAAGACGAGGTATCGTACAGTAAAACTAACAGATGTCGTCGATTTTCTCAAGACGTGTTGAAAGTCACAAGAGAGAAAGGGGACCTTTCTAAGCTGCAAAAGAGCCAGCCTTTGAAGTAAGTTGGGTTCACGAGGTCGGTCTTGCGAAATGGGGCATTGAGCAGCTGGTATTACGAAGAGACTTGGGATATTTTGTCATGCTTCAAGGAAGGGGGACCGTGAAGGGGGGTTGCCGAGATGGCGAAAAAAGTGTCTGATGTACAAAGTGATGCGAGCAAGCATGACGAAACCGAGAATGGCTCGTCTGCGCAAGACAAACGAGTAGGATCCAGCAGCAGGAGCATTACTGCTACCAGAACGGGCACGGGGGACCCCTCCCTCTTTCCTTCTCTCTCTCTTTCTTCTTCCTCAAGGCCGAAGCAACCCACGTCCCAATCTCTATCGGTGGGGGATCCATATATCATCACGTCAAACACCTCAAAGGGCTCCGGGTGGGGATTCGGTGCTTTCCAGCTCGGACGAGGGGCTTAGTGGTGGTGCGCAACCTCGCCGCGGTAGCCGACAATCTTGAGGCGGCCAATCATCTCGCCGACGGTGAAGAAGCCGAGGCACTCGGCGAAGATGACGCCGCCGGTGACGAGCTGAGCGGTGCCCATGTTGCGGACCCGGTGGAGGAGGTTCTGGGGCGCCTGGAAGACGGCGCCGGACTGGACGGAGCGCCACAGGTTCTGGTAGTACGTCTGGAACGTGGCCATTGAGCTGCCAAGGAGGAAAACGGGCGTTAGCGGGACTGCGTATGGTTCTCCAGAAGCGAGGCTCCGCCCGCAGGAAGGGAGATTGGAGGCGATATGAACTTACGGAGGGCTCATCTTTTGGCCATGGAAGACAATCTTGCCCATCTCGAGGCCGACCTTGGAGTAGTAGACGACAAAGGGGGTTTGTCCTGAGAGAGCGTGTGTGTCAGCACAAGGGGCCTTTTCGCAGCGCTCAATTCGCTCGCCCCGACGGCGCCCAGAGAATAAACGACACAATCATGCCGGCAGACAACAGCCCGAGATCCCCAGAGAGTCGGGGAGGGAGGATGCTTACGCTCAACAAAGGCGATGAAGCGACCGGTGCGGCCGCCCATCTTGCTCAGGGCGCCCGAGATGCCCCTGGCGGCACCCGCAATGGCCGGTCCGGCGGCCGTGGCCACGCGCGACAGACCCTCCTGGGCCTTGGCCTGGTACTCCTTTGCCTTTACGGCCGTGTCTTTTGCGACCTCGGAAGCCTTGCTGGCGGCGGTGCTGGTGGCGCTGCTGCTCTCGAAGCGGCGGGCGGCCAAGCGGCGCAGCGCCGCGGACCGAAGGGCGGGCCGGGCGACCGACGACGACGTCAAAGGCATGACCATTGTGTCGATGTGAAAGATTCTTTTTTTTTTTTGGTTGTGTTTGGATATACGGAAAGGGTGTTCCGTAATGCGGTCGAAAGGTTGTCGGGAGAGAATTGGTCACTGTCGAGAGAACAGGGGTCGTCTCTTTTTCTTCCCTTTGTCTTCGGGCGAATTGAGATTTTTTTTTCTTCGGAGAGGCGGACCGATCGAGAGCGATTGTAGCAGCCGAGTCGAGTCGATTGTGCTTCCAGAGAATCAAGCTCGTGCCGGAAGAGGGGAGAGGGCCGATGGAGGGGAGTCGTGAAGTGGCTGGAGACGATTTGAGAGAGAGAAAAAAAAGCTCGGCACACGGGAGACACACACACACTTGCTGCGCTCGTGAGAGAGTCGATTCCTCCCCTTTGCTCGTTGCTCGCTCGAAAAGCGGAGGCGCTTATCCCCTTTGGGGAAGCTTCAAGGTACATAGGTACATCATCCAGCTTGGGGGAGCCTCCCGGGTTTTTCTCGACTGTTTCCCAGGCCACGGGCCGAGGGCCGCCGCCCGGAGCAAGTTCAAAGGGAGAGTGGGGAACGGTACGAGGTACATAGGTACTTGGTGGCCGCCCTTGTCCAACTGAGGCTCAATGGGCTGGACAGAAGATATCCTTACGAAAGGCGTCAAAGGAAGCGATTTCAACACTCAAGCTTATCGATTATCAACTTTGACCTTCAAATCGCTGATCATCTAGTGCTTGACTTAAATTATACAAATCGCTAAAACTTAGCGCCCAAATGTCCATTAGGAGGGTCATACATCTCTAAGGGCAAAACATGGGATCCCTGGCTACGTTGGCCTTCCGGTGGCTGGTTTCGAGGCACTGCACATTGCACGAGAAAAGAGAGTGTTTGCGACGATTGGTCTCGATGGCTGCGACCTAGGCAGAGAGATCGCGATGATTTGAATTTGTGTAAGTGCATCCACGGTCCATGCAACTATCCGCCCTGACATGTTCTAATGGCGATCGGGCAGAGCGCAAGATCTCACATCTGACGACTGTGGCCAAGTCGAGAACGGGTCATGAATGCATTTCATCGTTCATCCGCTCCTCATCAAGTTGAAGGGCGACATATACACCTCTCTGAGCCTTGAAGACCCCGAGTAGACGACATCCTTGGGTGTAGCTAGTTCTGCTGCGCACGCTTTACGGAAATCTTTCACGTCTGGAGCTGATGAATTGTCTGATCCGACTGGTGGACAAGGCTTAATCAAAGTTTTGTATCTGAACCTTGATAGCTCCGCTGTTGGGGTCGGCCGACGTCTCAAAAGCCTTGAGGGCGTCCTCAAGCGGGAACCTGTGCGTGACCAGCTTGGAAAGGTCAATAACGCCGCTCTCGACGAGGCGAATGGCCCGAGGCCAGGTGTTGCAGTATCGGTACTGCAATTGGATGTCGACCTCGCGGACGCTGGCGCGCATAAAGGGGATGTTGATCTCATTCTTGCCGACGCCAATGATGAAGACCTTGCCGCCAAACTTGGTCGCCCAGATGGCCGCGGCGATGCTGCTCTCGACGCCGGTACACTCCATGGTCAACGCAGGCTCGATGCCGCCGAATGCCCCGACAATGGCCTTGGCCGTGTCTTCGGGTGATGCGCGTTCAATCTTGTGCGTTATGGCGCGCGGGCACAGCTCCTTGGCAAAGGCCAGGCGGGAGTCCGAGATGTCGGTGATGACGAGCGGGCAGGCACCGGCGGCCTCGCAGCAGAGGAGGGTGATGAGGCCGATGGGGCCGGCGCCGCAGACGAGGACGGGGTCGCCGAGCTGCATCCGAGCCCTCTGCATACCGGCGAGCGAGACGCTCAGCGGCTCGAGCATGGAGCCGTTCTCGTACGACATGGAGCCGATCTTGTGGCACCAAACGGCCGGGTGGTTGACGTAGCGACGCAGCAGGCCGGGCACCGGCGGAGTGGAGAGGAACTCGACCTTTTCGCAGCCGTTGTAACGCCCCGTCAGGCATGGCTCGCAGGCGTTGCAAATGACGTTTGGCTCAACGGCCACTCGGTCACCGACCTTGAGGTGAGTGACGGACGGGTGAACGGCGATGATATCGCCGGCCGATTCGTGACCCAAGATGTGATCGCCGCCGACAATCATGGGACCAATACACCCATGGCGCCAAAAGTGCACATCGGATCTGTCGAAACGATGAGAATTGTCAATTTCTTACATGAAGTGCTTGACGTTTTCCAACTTACCCGCAGATGCCGGTGCTCCGGATGGCAATCGTTACCTCGCCGTGCTTGAGATCACGACCAGCTTGAACGCTCTCGGCGGTTGGCTCGGCTTCGTTAATCCAGAGATCGTGCTTGGGATTAGTGTATACTCCAATGTTGGCCTTTAAGGAAGTCGTTGCCGTGCCGCGGTCTCCCGTACCGGCTCCGGTCTCCGTCGTTGCAGGGGCCATGGCAGACTGGCAGACTGAAGTGCCTCGAGTGCGTAGCTTCCGAGTAGTAGATCCGGGCATGCAAGAGTGCTCCGTGCAATCGTCCGTGAGTCGTAGTTGCGCTGATGACGGTGCAGGTATAGACGCTTCGTTGAACAGAATGGCGAGTGAAGCGCCGGTCCCAATGCAACTCTCTCGAGCCTTTCGCCATTACGTTCTTTCCCCCCGCGATCGGGCTTTGAATGCTAGCCGGCCAGTCGATGTGGGGTTTTTCGCGGGGAAAGCAACTCGAGCCGTCCAGGCGCGCGCCGTCAACGTCGGCTACTGAAAAAAGAGGATCTGCACACCATCACCTCTTTCGCATATCGGCCACGGCCTCGGCCACGATTATCGATTCGATGACGGACTGCGTGGGATTCTGCTGCTCAGGCGGTGCGTCCGAGTCTGAGCCTACCATGCCGGGAGCACGGGCGATTGAGAGCAGGATCGACATTAGACTGCGTGCCGTGATGCCGGGAGGGGCCGATCTTATTGACGGTCTTCATTGACGTGCCACGATGGAGTCGCAAGAGTATGTAACGGGCGCGGACACTGCTTTCAAGGAGAGAATGTGGTCATGGAGAAAACGGGTCACAGAGCAAACCATGTTTGCTGGGGGTAAAGACATGACAATTCCCATGTCGTCTTCTGCAGCAGGGGTCGCGTGCCTCATTCCTTCCCTGTTGAGCAAGTGTCGGCCAACACGGCCTTGCTTACCCTACGCCGCGTTAATTGCTACATTTTGTTGCCAAACAAGCTTGGATCGCAGCAAGGCTTCTATACCGACTTGATAAACAATGAGAATAATAGAAGCATGTCTCTGATTACTTCGAGCAAAGGCTTATCGCGAGTTTTGATGCGAAGCCTGGCCATGCGCTGCAGCCGAAATCCGAGGTAGTCAAGGTGAGAAACAGGCGATAGTGCCGGCGAACGGGCAGCCAATGCTCTCACCCACGGGAAGGACCGAGTAAATCAACGATGACAAGGAACCAGGTCATGGAAAGAACGTAAACTCCGTGTCGGCGTGCAGCGATTCGTGGAAGCGCGTAAAAAAGAGGACACATAACATGAGCTCACAATTTCATATATCATATCCCCGCCAGTCCCTCGACAGGCACCAGTGAAACTCGTATAAAAAAACGTAAGCATTTCCGCCAAAATTTAGTGTGGCAGCGCTGTAAGCCTGCGAACACGGCGTCACAATAAACGTCCACAATACAACACCAGCTTCACAGCCGCGAAACAAAAGAAACATCCACGAAAAAAAAAAGACATGCGAAAGGCAAAAAACATACAACACCGGGTATTCGCTGGTCGTCACCGACCCAACTACTAATCCAGCGCTCGCCAGCTTATCGTAGGAGATCAGACGGGATCCTGAGCTGACTGGTGGCTATGGTCGTATGTATTCGTCACGCAGACAAACAAGCGCTATAAAGCCATTCGTTCCATACACATCCCTGCTCTGGTCCTACGGGAACCTCTTCCTAAGGAAATGCCTCCCTTGTGAGTGAGGAATCTCGCGGCTGCAGCGCAAATAGTGTCGAGGAGTAACGGGCAGTGAAAAGCCCGAGTAGGGAGACCGGGAACGTATACTATATCAGTCTTGCGACTTTGGTCGGTACCAGCGAAAGGAGGGCTTTCGCACTCAGCATAGATACAGTAGTCTTCCAACTTACTCTCTTGCAACTTCGTAAACTGATGTCTGCCCCGTACACAAGGTAGTCGCAACAATGCGATTCCTCATGACCCCCAGGCACATACAGTACACGCATGCCCCCCGACTAATTCTTTCTAGCACCTTTCTCCAACGCCATTGAATCGACCATGGACAAACAGTCAAATTCCGCCTACCAAAGGGGAGTTAAACTCACTTTCGCCGAGGCATACGTACTAACCCATACCACGTAGTCAGGAACGCAAGTAGGAAAAACTCACAACACGAAAAAGAGGGTGGCTGGGATCGCTCCACCATAAACCCAATGCCCTGAGGAAACCATGCCCGCCTCAATCACAAGCTCTTTTTAAGCGTATAGATCCTATTATCGTATTTGCCTCGTAGACGGCCAAGGCTAGCAAGGGGCAAAAAGCCAAGACCTTCAGTCTCCCATAGCAAAGCACAAGCAGGAAAAAAGTTTTGTTAATGCTCGTGTCGAATACGGAATTCTGATCTCGAGGGCTACCGTACTTGCTGACCAAGGGGAGCCCAATTCTCCACATTTCAGCAGGCGGCGCACGCCCAGGCCGTATCTGCCGCCCAGCCCTCCAGGCCCCACGATGACTTCATGTCTTCTTCATGCACACTCTCTTGGGTTTTCCGTCCCTTTTTTTCTTTCCTTCCCTTGTGAGCATGGTTGACATTCGCTTGCAGAAACCGGCTGCATCGGCTGGCTCTCGGAACGCCAGGCTGAAACGACGACGACGACGACGACGACAGGCGCGTGCTGCACTGTACTGTACTCCGTGTTGCGCACCTACTGTACAATGCTGAACGTGCATGCGCCCATGCATGCAGATTTCGCGGCAGGCTGGAGAAATCTGTCCTATGTGCGTCATGGGTGGGGGCTGACCTGATCAAGAGATCCGCAGCGGTGCGGTGCAGGGCCCGTTTTCGACTTGCCCGTCACTCGAGTTACCGCCCCGTTACTCCATACCCATCGACAAAAATCCTCACTCACGTCGACCAACACGCCAAGCCAACAATCTTCGTCAACGCGGCCCGGAGTCACTGCAACACAGTCTTGAAATTCTGTCTGCAGCGTGCAACCGATACACTTTCGGCTAACTCTGTGTGAGCCGACTTGTTCCTCCAAATTCGTCAGCACGTCGTGAGGAGTCCTCCGTCAGCCCCACTCAGAATCCTCTCAACAACATCGTCGTTGCCTTGTGTTCCTCTCCGCCGACTTTTCCTGCCCAGGCTCGATGCCCCGCGGCGTGTTCTTCTCTCCGCGACCGTCGCGACGTACAGTAGCTCGTTCCAAAAAAATTGGCCATGGTGATGTCGGTATATGCAATGTTGCCGTGATTCGTGCGCTCGCTATAAACAACCCGAATTTTCAAGTTCCAAGAAACGCCGGAGTGACGTGTCGCTCGTCTTCGTTCTGCATTCCGTAACGCCGCTCATGTCGAGGCATTGTTGAAGTAGTGGTGGTTGCCTCGTTGCGATAATCGAGTTGTTGTTTGATACTTCAACCGACAGATACGACAACGTCTCTCTTGCATACTCCGTTTCCATACATACAGCATTCTGAGGCATCCACCTCGCGCTTGAGAATACCGTCGACCAACCTCTGTTGGGAGTGTCAGTCGCATGACAAATAAATCAAGCCGTACTGTTTACTTACAGCAGGACACGGAGCGTGGATTGGAGATGCTGCGACGGAGGCGATGGGAGAGGTCGCCCAGGCAGCGAAGATCAGAGTGATGAACTTCATCGTTGCTGGCAAATATTGCGCCTTTTTGTGGAAAGAGTGTGATTCCTGCAGGTGGTTGTCGTGGCGTAGGTATGTAGGGAATGAGATGCGAGAGCGGAAGAAGTAGACGACCGATGAGCCTCAACTCTCGACGCCGACTGGCTTCACGCAGCTGCAAGATGGTAACGAAGGTGAAGAAGATCTGTGCAGAAAGTCGACGAGGGTATTTTGAGGGGGGCCCAGGAAGGATATGAAGAGCCGAGATATGACGGGAGCTGCCAGCCTAGTGGGCTGCAAATCATCCACCACAGGGCATTTTTGGCGAGTTACTTGTGTGATGGGCGGGGTGTACAAAGAGTAAAGATTTGCGCCGCTTCTTGAGGCAGGGCCATGGCCGGCGGTGCGAGTACCTCTCACGAGCCTACAGGTTCCTTGTCAGACAGATCTCGCTCGGGGAAGGACAAGGGATATCCAATCCAAATGCTGCTTGGGAAGGCGGGTGCAACAAGGTCTCAATCCTTGGCGTATCCTCCATCAGGGAAGGTGCAGCCGGGTGGGGGATGCAGAAAAGCCCCCAGCCAGGCCAGGCACCCACGCGCTAAAACGGCAGGCATCCGAGCTGGCGCCTAGTTGCACGGGCTCTCTGCAGCGCCTGTCTATGTAATTTACGGTCCAGGTATGTATGACGAACAGTAACTTACTGTATGTAGTAGGCATAGAGAACAGATGGGATGATCCAGGACGTGAGAATATTGTCAAGGGGCGAAAAGGACAGAAGGAGCTCAAAGTGCTGTCATACTGTATGCTGTACAGTAAGCATGAACGGCTGACAAGGCGTGCGCCTGTCAGGGTTCATCAATTTGACACCCAACGAATGCACGCAATACTGGCAGGCGCCACTCGTGTGGGGTGGGAAGGGGGGGATGGAGAACTTGGCAAAGGAAAGTCCCGCGGGAATGGTACCTGCAGCCGTTTGTCTGCGCTGCACGCCAGATGCTGCACGGCGAAACTGCGCCATTGGTGCACCCAGCGAAAAGAGCATCGTGGATGAGTCGTTGCGGAAAGGACAAATACAGCACGTACGTAGCAAACAGGGTGCAAAGTCCAGACCGCTCTGGTTGTGCCAGTTTAGTCGCCTATTTTCCTATTCATTTCGGCCGACAATTTCAAGAATACCGCCGAGCTATCGAAAGGTAAAATCGGCCGTGATGCCATCGTCATTTTACGCCCCCCCCTCTCCGCGAGGCCGCCCACCATCACGAAATCTTGCTGTAATGTACCGGCACGATACCCCGGCGCCGGCCAGAAAATCAGCAAGAGCGGGCGCACAATCCAACTTACATCCAAGTTATTCGTTCTTGCTCATCTATTCGGAACGGCCGACTTCCCGCATCACCTCCTGGACGGGCCACCTTCCGTTTTTTGAGACGAGCGCACAGCACAAACTTGCTTTGGTGCCGCAAGTTAAGTTTGTCTCTTCATCGTCAGCCGTCATCCGTCATCCGTCCGGTCACCAACTTTCTTTTGCCCTTTGGGTTGCTGCAGAAAAGCAGCACGCGATGGTTCAGATCCTGTCGGCTAGCCCATTCGCTGGAGCCCCGAGACAAGGCACCCTTGCTTCTCGGCAGTGGCTGTCGTATGGGGAGCGCAAGCGAACTCTCTCTCTCGCCCTTGAATTTCCTCCCTTTGTCAGCCTTTTCTTTTCCATCGTTCCGAACCAGATGGACGCAGCTTCCTTTCCATGCTCGGTTCTCGCCCGAGCTGAAGACTTACAGGAAGTAGTGCACGATACCATCGCGCACCGCCATGTTAGAAAGAAAAAAGGTGCCTTGCCCCAGAGAGGGAAAGAAAAAAGAAACGCCCGAAACGTCACTCCTCGGTCCTGAATGCGACATTTCATCTCGGCCGCAGACTTGAGAAAACAAAGGACCGGTTGCATGAATTCCACACGCCCTGCGTGACCCGAACCGGTTTGCGCAGATCGGGGGGGGGGGTTTGCCGCATGTCGGAATGCTGGGGTTGGAATGGCCAGCAAGCTTCATAGTCCCCCTTCGGCCGTCTCGTCTAATCTGAAGTCGCCGGATCCTGGCGCCGAGCGAAAAAGCCCGTCATTGTTTGAACGGGATTTCTTCATCTCGCATCGTCACATCTCCATGCCTCTACCCCGACCCCTCCCAGCATGATGTGACAGTCTCCAGTCTCGGCCCAGATCTGCGCGACGTCACCAGGATCTGCGACGCCGCTGCAGAAGCAGCCTAGCAACTCGACTCTGGAGGCATCCTCTCCGCGGATCCTCCATAATCGCACTCGCTGGTCATTGCTCACGCTCACGCCGTGCATGTCATCGTCGTCCTCTCTAACTAGCAACAGGACGCCGTTGATGGCAGCAGCATGTGCCGATCGCACGATGCTCCGCTGCAAGAAAGTATAGTCGTGAGTGTTTTCTGCCAAACCCACGAGGGTGACTCCTAGAGCATTGTCATCGCCGCCCGTGATAAACCGGAAACTCGTCAGCGTCCTCGCCATATCCAGGCCTTTGATGCTGCTCTGGTGTATTTGAGTCGTCTGCGTCATCTTGTATGATTGCTGGCTATCGCATTGCCCTTGCATCTTCCACAAGGCCAAGTGGCCATCCGTCGACGCTGTCACCAGCCAGGACGTCCCTCCGCACATGCCAAGGTGCCGTACCTGTGTCAGACATGCCCCGGTATAATGCCCCTGGGCGATCGGCTTGAATTCAGTCCCCGGACGGTAATGGAACGTGCGAAACGTCGAATTCGAAAAGGCCAACGTCACGAGGAAGCCATCCGGGACTGCCTTGTCGTCGACGTCAAAATCCATCACCCGCAAGTCACCAATTTCGGTCTTATCCTCGAAAATGGCCTCGCAGACTACGGCGAGGCCTGCGTACGACGAGTCCAGTGTCCGGATTCTCCAGATGAAGAACTCTTCATTACCGCCGCTGCTCAAGAGGTACTCCTCGCCCAACCATCGCAGCTTTTGGATCCCAGATACGTGTGCCTTGATAGATGCCATGTGACGCAGTTGCACTCGACTGTCTTTCTTGGATGCCGTTCTCCAAATCTGGATTGAGGTATCCTCGGCGCCGGTAGCGACATAGCGTTTGTTGGAGCAAAGAGCCCTGATTTCTCGCCCGTGCGTCCCGGGCTTGAGCGTCCTGAAGGCAAGCTTGGCCTGCGAGTAGACTGATAGCTTCGAGGACCTGGTGAAGGCCAGGCGATAACGCAAAGGATCTGAGGCGCCGTACCACAACCGAAAGGTCCGATGCGCACCTCCGCACTCCACCGTGGCCACTTCTTCCCGGCGCGTCTCGTTCCAGACAACAAAGTCGACGCTTCGAAAGCCGTAGAGGATGAGTTCGGGTACAGCATCGCGGGTGAACCAGGCGCCTTCAATCATGGGGCCGAAAGGGGGTGACGTCTCGTGCACCATGCGACAGCGTGTCGTATCTTGCGCCGATTCGATATGAAAGATGCGAAACTTTCCATCTCGGCTGGTCGTCAGAAAGTACGGCGAAGGTAAATCGGAACTATCTTTGGGCGGTAAAGGAA
The DNA here is from genome assembly GCA_000472125.2 of Hirsutella thompsonii MTCC6686. NCBI lineage: Eukaryota > Fungi > Ascomycota > Sordariomycetes > Hypocreales > Ophiocordycipitaceae > Hirsutella > Hirsutella thompsonii. The sequence continues at coordinate 61,173 of APKU01000185.1, forward strand.
CTATGGCGGTGATCGCGTCGTTGCTTCGCGGAGGCAGGTCTAGTATCGACCGCCAGGCGTCCCCTTGTTTCGTCAGGAGGGATAACCATCCTCTTCGGGATCCCATCAGCAACAAGTCGCCCAGCCTGGCGGCAGAAACGGGAGTGAAGCGGGCGTCGAGTCCGGCGGTCTTTTCGTGGCGAACCAAGCTTTCAGAGTCGCGGTCGAGGGTGAGGTAATGCGATTCGGAGTTTCCGTGAAGATAGACCATGAGCTGCACCAACGATGAGGCACCGGCTACGCTGTCCTGCTCGTTGCTCGCAATTATCCCCACTTCGTGCACCTTGCCGGGGACCTGGACAATGCGGGTCAGGCGGCGTGATCTGTGGTAGTAGAATAACTTCCCGGTCGTGGTGCCGATGACGGCGGCTCCGTCGCCAACGGCTCGGAGCGTATACGTGAGTCTCAAGTCGTCCACCATGTCGTCGTGTACGATGACTTCCTCCCAAGACATGCTTCTCGTCAATGAACCGATGAACAGTCTTCCGAGTGAGGTGCTGACGAGGATCTCTTCGTTGGAGAGGAAGTCGTAGCGACCTATCAATTCTCGTCCGGCTCGCGCGCTGCCGGGCGAGGAGAGCGAATCGAGCACACCTTGTACATCGACAGTGACAAGACCATCGCTGGGGCCGCCGGTGGTGATGTTACCTCGACCGAGACCACCCTCGTCTTTCTCCTCCACTTCGTCCGCGACGGGCTCCTCGACGAGGCAGACTCTGCTGTCTCCGCCGCCCGTCGCAATCAGCGTCCGCCACGACTGGCAGAGGACCGCTCCGGCCCAGAGGTGCTTCCCGCCGTGCAGCGACATTGTGCGCTCGTGCGTCAGCCTTCCTGCGACTCCACGCTGGGGGAGCTCGAGGCGCCAACGCTGGGCCGTCGCGTCCTCGCCGAACGAGTACACGGAGACGGCTTGGTCATCGCGCAGCGCGGCCGGCAGGCGCTGGAGGCCCATCCTGACGCCCCAGATGCGCGAGGCGTGACCCATGGCGACAGCGACCAGCCTGCTGTCGTTGTTGTCGCTGACACCGCTGCCGCCCGCCGGCTTGAAGCCCGTCACCTCGAGACTTCCTGATTCCGTCCCCGAAGCGAGACTGTCTTCTTGCTGGCGGTCCGTGATGTCCCAGATGCGAATCGTCCTGTCGTCGCTGCACGTTGCCAGAAGGCGCATCGTCGAACCGTCTGCCAAGGTCAGCAGAGGGGATATGTCGACCCCGTAGATGGACCCCTCGTGGCCCGTCAGTTTGCACACGGTGCTGTGCGAGGCTTGCGCGTGGATGTTGGTGGGCAGACAGCACTTCCACACCACGACGTCGCCGAAGACGGTACCCGCCGTCGCCAGCACGCAACGCGCCGTGACCCAGGTCAGTCGGGCAGAGTAGAGCATCGGGCGTGAGGGCGACGTTGCCGCGCCAAACGTGATTCGCCCTGCTCGCCCGCCGTCGTCGCCGCCGTCGCCGTCCGAGGTGATGGTCAGGGGCACGACTTCGTTGTGAGCCGTGACGATGGCCGCCCTGTCGCCATCACAGGGTGATATCGCCCCGTCGTAGATCCAGTCCGGCGCGGTTCCCCTGGCGAGCACCCTCGGTGGGATACCCTCTTGCGCTGTCGTCAACTCGAGGACTGCGAGGGAGCTGGATCCCCATACGAGTACCCGGGCCCTCCTGCGCTCGGCACCGGGCTGATCTTGCTCATGCCACACGTGCAGACCGTGGACGGGCTGGTCGCTGAAGACGTCCGCTTCCCACACCGGCGACGCGTCACCAATGCCATCGCCGCCGCCATCTGCTGCTGCTTCTGCCCCGGCGCCTGTGCGGTACGCGAGGACCCGCGTGTCCTCGCCGGCGAGAACCAGTACATCTTCATCTCCGGCGACTTGATAAAAGCACAGCGCCGTGACGGGGACCCGGGACAGCGCCTTGCGGAGCGCCATGCCGCCCGCGCCCTGCGAATACACCAATGTCAGCTCTCCTTCACTTCTTCTCTCTCTTCTTCACTCATCTTGCTCTCCTCTGCCCAGCGTCCGGTGACTGCAGTCGGCGAGTCGTGACAGCTGTTCCAGACTGCCGCACGTCACCGTGAGAGAGTGTGTGAAGGTGTCAGACGATGCGTACCGTGGGCATTATCTCCTGCGATGCGGCGCTCTTGTCGGCCGGTGCATCAAGTCGCGCGTCCAAGATTGCTATATTCCTTCTCCCCTACCGGTGACTTTTGATGTCTGTGACGGGCAAGGATATTGGTGAAGGTGTGAGGCGTACTGTATGCTTTGAGTGTGGGCAGTGGTGTCTTTGTAAGTCGGGTTGAGCCGCCGTCGGAGGAGCCGCACTTTTTTTTCGCCAACCCCACGGCCGTTGGAAAATAAGGGTGGTGGAGACGGTTGGCTCTGCTGTATCATGTTGTGCGTGACAACTAACCTCAGAATCACACAAACCTCAACTCATGACGCTTTCCATTTAGGCTCAGCTGACTACTACACACTTGGTCTTACGATATCCCAATTTCGTGGTTCAAAGATTGATATTTTTCTCTATGTAGAGGCCCGTAAATGATTTACGACCCAAGTCGTTTTTTAGACCATCTTCATCATGGTTTCTAATCCCGTCATGAACTACATGGTATCCAATCGCTCTCACATCCAAAAAGGTCCTTATTCCCAAAAGGCCTCTTGTCGTCGCAGTGTAGAATGTTCCCCCTAACGCCAGAAAATGCAATACTGCTCAAGCATCGCCGACTCAAGGTCAATGATCCCACTTGAAGCCATCGATTGAAAACATCAATAGTCATAAATCTTGCTCATGCCCGACATGTGTCTAGTGGTACGCTCGGTGAGAGTAAGGCTCGTACGCCAGATTCGAACGCTCGTTTCCGCCGGGATAGCGAGGAGGCTCGGCTCCGTATGGTTGGCTGAGAGGATATTGGGTGTTCGCGCCGCCGCGTGCTCCGCTCATCTCGTTGTCGCTCTCGATAGGTGCGTATCCCTTTGACGGCAGCAACTTCTCGCCATCGTTTTGCTGGCTGCGGCCACCACGGCTGCGCTGCTCGGGCTTGCAGCAGCAAACGGTCAGGAGCCAGAAGAAGGCGGCGCCGGCGGCGAAAGCAAAGGCGATCCAGGAGGCGGCAAGGAACTGGTTGCCCATGGTCCCGTCGACACCGTACCTCCTTGCGGCTCCCTCGACCGAGCCGACGACAATGACGGACATGGAGGTGGCCAGCGCGGCAGCAATGCCGACGAAGAGTGCGGCAATTCCGGCGGCGAGCCAGGTTACGCACGAAACCGCCCGCGAGCATCCTGAAAAGAGGCCGACGACTAACTCAACGGCCAGAGCGACGAGAGCCACGATGAAGGCGACCTGAGTCCATTTGCTGATATTGCGGAATGCCTCAACGGCACCCTTGATTTCGTCGGGAAGATTGATCTTGACACCGGCAGCTGCGCCAAAGTTCTCGACCCAAGTGGTGTTGAGCTCGTGGGAAGCCCAGTCGAACTGAGCCTTGGTACACTCTCGCTTGCCCTCATGGTCGGTGCCGCAGTATCCCCAAAGAGTCACGTCGTACACATCCTTGAGGCCCAGCTTCGCAGCGGTGACATTGACTGAGGCGCCCTCGGCGCGAACACCAGGAATGTTGAGACCGGTTGCACCTTTGACGAGGCTACCCAAGCTGCTGACAGCACTGGGATCGATGGATAGCTCTGTGATGTTGACGCGGAAGATGTAAAGGTTATTGTGGGTGACGCCTGATAGTGTTGCGACAAGAAGGGCGATGAGCGAAGCTATCGTCAGGACAAAGGGAACGCTGACGCAGAAATATCGGCCGACACCCATGATTGCGGGTGTTTTTGGCTTGGGAGTAGTTGTCGCTGATCTTGGACCCGGGAACGAGGACTCGATTCGGTGGATTTGCGCTTTACAAAGGGTGATATATGAAAGCGAATAGAGAAGCCAAGTCGAGGCTGAAGACGTGGTTCGAGACAGGAGATATACGGATAGGAGAAGAAACGAAACGTCGGACAGACGCAAGACTTAAGTAGCGAGATTGAAGGGCATTACGTGTGTTCGCCAGCCGACAAGTGGCGAAGCAGCGGCAGGGTCAGATTGACAAGGCATTTGGGCGCAGCACGCGCAGCATGAAGGGGGACATGCAAAGGGCGAAGCGACCTCGGGCTAGGCTTACCAGGCCCGGTGGGTCGCCCGGGGAGACAAGGGAGCCGCAAAAGTGGGACTGGGCTCGACTTGGTCTTGTTAGACACCCTTCCAAAACCCCCAAACTGCGGCGCCGCCCCTGTGTACTGAGATACCTGAATACCTGCCAGGTGCACTGCTGCTGCGCCTCGTCTTGTTTCTTTTTGGTGCCTCGCGTGCCTCGTCGCCCGTCGGGGCATTGTCGGGGGGGTTGCACGCCAGAATCAACTGTTCCACCAAAGAGTCCAGATAGCCAGACATTTCGGCCCAAGACAGCAACCTGCCGTGCCATAAGCAGGGTTTCTTTGTCTTGCCTTGCAGTCGAGGGCTGTCCATCTGTCCCCCCGAGGGCTGACACGCGTGGTGGTGCAGTTTCGGCGACGCACGATTCTGTCGATGAAATCTCGCCTACTCCTACTGTGCTTCGTATGTACAGTAGTAGACCAGGGTGACTCGCGTTGTCCGGTCGCCCGCGTGATGATCAACGGTGACTGATGCAGATAGATAGACCCAACGGGCGCGCTGGCCAACCCTATCCAGGGACAGACACCACTCGAGCTACACACGCTCCCCCGCAGCTGACGACGCCTTGACGATGCAATATCCAAGCTCATGGCAGACGGATGAGGATCTGCAAAACAAGAGGCACAGCATGTGCTGCGCAACCGGGATCAGTTGTCGGGACTGTAATCTCTGCATGCATGATGCCCAGGCGTTTCGGCTCGCGTCATAGGATCCATCTGGATACTTTGGACAACTGCTTCTCCATCTCATACGCTTGCACGACTCGCTCGGTGCACTCTGGGGCATTTGAATCTTCACCCACTCGGTCCGCGAAAGCCACGTAGAAAATGTTTCGTCGCGGATGATGGTAAAGAGAGCTGCTGGTTGTGCCGAGACAGGCTCGCTCGTTTTCTGCCTTGTCTCTGCTCACTGTGCTCAGCCCTTTTTTTTGTCCTCGGGTGCGCGATACGTAATCCGAGCCAAGCGTCACAGCCTCTTTGCGCACTAGGCAGTTGGGAGCGGCTCACCCACCTAATTTTAGAAGTCCGTTGATTCCATCCCACACGACCCTGGAATCCCAACCCCAGATGCTCGTATGAAAGTCGCTAGCGATTGCCAATTTACCGCTTCGGATGCGCAGAGTCGGATATCTGCTGCTGATCCAGTGACAAGCCTGCGAGTGCCGCCCTGCTTGCGTATCGACAACGATTTCTGGAAGGCCAAGCCACAAGCCCCCGAGAAGCCACTCTATCCTTCTTCCGTTTTCACATCAACGCCAGCCACGGCGACGTCTGAGAGTTGCGCAGAGTACGAATTGAACGGCTTGGAATGTCAGGTGCCGTAAATGCTCACTGGCGTTTGGCTGAGTCCCATACATGCGAGCGGCGAATCCGAGGAGTCTCAGAGTCCGGTCTCGAAGACTTTGAATGTCTTGTATATCACAGATGCCGCACTGGTCTCGATTATTCTCCTTGTTCTTCAATGTCTCGGCAGTCGGCCGGTCGAGTGTCGATGGCGCAGCTTTCCCATTATGCCGGGAATACCATCGACGCAGGGTTCTGGTTTCAGGATCTCTGTACTTCCTAGGAGAAGCGACACGCGCCCAAAAGGCAGGCATACTGACTTTGCAGCCGATGTCAGCCCAACTTGCAAGTGTAGTCTGTTGAGACTGGCAAGTGTCTCCCTCGGCCCTTTTGACCGCGACGGTGAGTTCTATCGGCCGACAAGGATAACAGCGTTTGAATAGCAGATTCTGGCGTAGGCTTCCGCAGGCATTGCATCCTCGCCCTAATGGGACGACACCTGACAATTCGAGACCGGCTATTGCTGCGGTAGAGCCTGATGGCGAAGGGGGAGGCAAGTGGCTGCAGGTGCAGCCATGGTCACGCTGCTGTCGGCATAGGAAATGAGCGATTCAGGAACAGCGTGACTGCCCACGATGGCCGAACTGAGAACGCCTTCATCTGCCTCACAGGAGACTCATTGGTCCAGATATGCAGGCTTGCTTTGCCCGAATGGACATCTGCGCCGGGACTCGTCCGGCCCAGTCAGAGGACGCAATTTATTCAAATCTGCTTGAGTGGCCGGTTCATGGTCAACCGGTCGCGGCCCGATACCACCTGTAGCTGCTGACAGTTCTGGACTCTTGGTTGGCTGTGATGTGACGCTGCCGTTGCGGTGGCGTGGCATCGGGAGGCGTTCGGATCTTGAATGCCGTTCCGACGCCGACGGCGGCATCCGAGCCGGAGGTCCCAGTGAATCGCTACGGCCGAGAGGCCGGATATAAGCAGGAATAGGTCCGAAGTACGACTTGACTGGCACGATACGTGGTGCGAGTGCGCGAGAATTTCGTATGATCAGTTTGGCCATCGAAAGGTAAAGAGGGACATCCGGTGAGAAGGAAGAAGGATCGAGAACCCGTCTCGAATGCTCTTTCCCCCTTGGTGGGACGTTTTGAGCCATGTGCCTACCAGTATTGCACCGATTGACTTTACTCCGTAAGTTGAGGTACCTTTGACCTTGGCCGCACACGCCAGCCGCACTTTGCGCCTCTCTGAATTCGATGCCTCCAATCACGGCTGAAGAGGAACTGCAGGAATCTCTATAAATGAAGCAGAGTATCTGACGTGGCCTTTTTCTCGAGTAATCTGAGCGTTGAATGGTCTACGATTCTCATTAATTCTCCTTGTGCTGCACGACCTGCAGAGGCGGCGGCATGGGACCGGTCTCGTGGGCAATGGTCGGGACATGGTTGACGGGGATGGAAGACCGGGCTCCCAGCAAGCTGTCACGGCGCTCGGGTACTTGTCTGTATGTGGCATGCTCGCCTTGTCAGAAGTACTCATCTGCCCCAGTCGCCGGTCGCGCATGGCACCCCGGCAGGCGCCCAGGAAGATGGCTTGCGCAGTGGAGCGGCGCGCCATTGATCGAGGCCCGCTTCGGGCGTCATGTCTGTCTCAAGAGTGTCCACTGTTGCGGACGATGTCGTGATTGTGTATGGTATTTCCTCGTGACTGCGAGCCTCTTTGAGATATAACGTTTGGAAAACCTGCGGCCTGTTGGCATCTGGGGTACAGAGGGCGCAACTGCCAACTTGATCACGCACACTACTATGCAAGTACTTTCAGGTTACCTGTGTGCTTGCATGTAACTGACTGTAACTCTGGGGTGGTGCACGCTTCACTCATCAACGAACGTTCCCCTCCTTCCCACTCAGCACCCTCCGCCCCTCCTCCTCCCCGCCGCAAGCGTCCACACACTTTTTGCCGCCTGCGCAGCTTTCGCTCCAGTTGATCGAGACCGCGCACCCTCAGCACGTTGCTACAGGCCTCAACTCCACTGTACCCAAAAAGCTGCCCCCCCCCCCCTCCTCTGGGCAGCCGTCTCGGCGCTGATTGGCGAGCGCGGGGCACCGTTCTCGAGCAGCGCCAAGTGCCGCGATAAGTAATGGTGGCTCTCTAGCCTCGTCACAACCAACAACCTGGACGTTCAATCCCCCATCCGCCGCACCACGACCGTCAGTCAGCCCCTCCTATCCCGCCGTCCTGGCCCGTTCGTTTGTCCCGTCCGCTCGCCGTCGCAAATAAGCCAAATCCCGTCATTCAATCACCAGAAAAATACCTTGGCAATCTTGACGTTTGCCCGCAACGTCGTCTTGAACTCTTGTCACGGTCTGGTCGCCCTCGCACTTGCCCATCAGCTGCCAGCGCGAGAGGATCAAACCCCCAAGTTACAGTTGAGACAGCCCGGGAACTCGGCTTCTGCCAGAGGAAACGAGAGCCGCGAGCCAGCTGCCATAAGCCTGCCCAGCCAGCAGCAGCCTGCCGCCCATCCCACGCCGCTTGGCGGTCGCTTTGCAGAGTCACAGACCGTCTCCGGATCTGCAGGTACATACGCCATTTGCCCCCATCCTTGCTTTATCACCTCTCGTCTGCCTCTCTGCCGCGCTCTCTCTCTTCCTCTTCCTTCATTCGTCTTCCCCGTCCCGCTCGTCGTCGCCATTTCTGCATCTTACAAACCACCTTAGTGTCTCATAGCCTCTTGCGTCGCCGTTCCTGCCCACCTCATCCTAATCTGTCCATCACGGGACCAGTCACCTTTTGCGAGAAGATCCCCGCGCGTACGACTACGAAATAACACATCGGTTTCCGCCCTCTGTCCGATCCAGGCCCTCTCGACTTGGTCCATCTCGCCGACGTTCGTTGATTTGACCCCGACACCCACCTCTGCCGACGCCCGACCCAAGCGCCTCCGAAGCCCCACGACGTCATCACCGCCCACGGCCGCGCCCTTGCCTCGCTTCCGACACCTCTTCTCGACAGAGTCCGAGGCTCTCGCCTAAATCATCCAAGACGGAAACTTCAAGGAGTCGACGCTCCGCCTTCTTCTGCGTCCTTGGTCGCTTGTTTCATCCCCCATAGAACCATTTTCAGCCGCGCATCTCCGACTCTTGCCGCTCCTCCCGCTCCTCCCGCCGCTCCTGCTTCGCTCGCGCCAGACCCTGCGACCCCAGCCGATCGACTCGCTTCGCTCAAAACCTGGCGCGCTCAACCAATCCATTCCACAGCTGGCTCGCCAAGAAACGCGGGATACGCCTATTGTCTGCCCTCTTCCCCTCACGTCCCCTGCACCCACGCGAGATTTGAGACATACCTCCGCCCGCCTGCTTGAGGATATCCTCACCGCGCCTGCTTCATACTTGCCATGGGCAACCAAGCCTCCAAAGAAGGAGGCGGCTCCTCCGGCGAGGGGACTCTCCAATCATATCCTTCATTCAGCAGGTCCGATACCAAGGAGTCTTCTCGCTCTTTCCGCTCCCTGCGCTCTAAGATCCCTGGGGGCAACAGGACGGACAGTCCAAGGAACTCCGCCATCATTTCCGGTAACGATGCTCCGACAGACAAAGTCCTCGATGGCGCCTCGGTACGGCCTTCACGGAGCGCGCGCTCGAGCATGTCTCGAGGCAGTCGTAGCGACCTGCCGCCCCTCAAGCAGATCCCCGCCGAGCTGACGCAAAGCGAATCTGCAATCTTTGAAAGTCAACCACCACCTTCTCCCGTCTCGGCGAGCGCGCTGAAGGGTGGTAACCACGACGTGAGCGCTGCGCAGGCCTCTGGCGAGGTTGACCACGTCTCCGATCAGCCTCCCTCTGCGAATGCCAGCCTCACCACGCACCTCCAGGCGCCCGGCCAGCCCATCCTGATGAGGAGAGAGGGCACGGCCAGTTCTGCTCAAAAGAGGTCTTCAACCGATATTTCCGGCAAAGCCGATGCAAACGGCAACGTCGCCATGGCGGACATCAAGGACATTGATCTCGATGACTTCATCAAACGCCTGCTCGATGCGGGGTATGCCGGCAAGGTCACCAAGGGAGTTTGCCTCAAGAATGCTGAGATCGTGGCCATATGCCAGCGTGCACGCGAGGTCTTCCTCTCGCAGCCAGCGCTACTCGAACTGGATGCGCCCGTCAAGATTGTCGGCGACGTCCACGGTCAATACACTGACCTGATCCGCATGTTCGAGATGTGCGGCTTCCCGCCCATGTCAAACTACCTATTTCTCGGCGACTACGTTGATCGCGGCAAACAGTCCCTAGAAACTATTCTCCTCCTGCTCTGCTACAAGCTCAAGTTTCCAGAGAACTTCTTCCTCCTCCGCGGCAATCACGAATGCGCCAACGTAACTCGAGTCTACGGATTCTACGACGAGTGCAAACGAAGGTGCAATGTGAGAATCTGGAAGACTTTCGTCGATTGCTTCAATACTCTACCCATTGCTGCCATTGTTGCGGGCAAGATCTTTTGTGTGCATGGTGGACTGTCGCCGGCCCTCAGTCACATGGACGATATTCGAAACATTGCGCGTCCGACCGACGTCCCCGACTACGGTTTGCTGAATGACCTCCTCTGGTCAGATCCTGCCGACATGGAGCAAGACTGGGAAGCAAATGAGAGGGGCGTGAGCTACTGCTTCGGCAAGCGAGTCATAACGGACTTTTTGGCTGTGCATGACTTTGATCTCATTTGCCGAGCGCACATGGTCGTCGAGGACGGGTACGAATTCTTCAACGATCGTGTTCTGGTTACGGTCTTTAGCGCACCAAATGTGAGTAAACTCGAGAGTGCCTTGATGGCTTTGTCTTGCTAACGCGGTGGACGCCTTTCAGTATTGTGGCGAATTTGACAACTGGGGCGCAGTTATGTCAGTGTCTTCAGAATTGCTCTGCAGTTTTGAGCTCCTGAAGCCCCTTGATTCAAGTGCCCTCAAGAGTCACATCAAAAAGGGCCGCAACAAGCGCCAGCAGATGCTTAACAGTCCTGTAAGCTCTTCGTGCCTCTTGTGATGAATATTCCAAGCTAACGTAATCGATCCCCAGCCGGCGAGCGTGCAGCCCCAGAGCGTCTAGTCTCGGCCCGAAATTGTTCAAAAACGAAGTACACGAAGACATCGTACGGGGTTTCCCGTTGTTAACATGAAATGAGTGAACGTCCGAAATTTCCTTGGAACCATCAGATCGACACCACACCTCACAACACCACGATGTCTGGCAGCGTCGGTTACGGTATGTTAGAGGGCATACTATTGCGCATCTGTCAGGAAAGAGCGAGCTCGCTACGAACTTGCACATTCACGTTTTGGGAGCGAGGCTGGGTACACCAGCCCGCCGTGCCCTCTGTGCCTCGGTAGGCGCGACGACAAGAGTTAAAATACGTGGTAGATTCCCACGTCGGCTAGATGAATGCGGAAACGCTTTGCTTGCCGGAGGAAGTCATATTGAAGTTGCGTATCGGGACTGTTAGGCAGTCCTGTCTTCAACTGCTTTATACTGGAAGTCAAGTGTTGTCCTGTCAGGACACGACGGTGAAATCAATTTCGAGCGTACGGTATCAGGTTTATTGATCAGCGGTCAGGAAAGGCTGTAAAGTAGGCATCAAGCTAAGCCGATAGGCCGGCATCGTGGTTGAGGGTCGTCGGTAGGCTATTAGGACCGGCTCAGGCATGTGTCCTTGCCGAGGTGTTTGGAGCAGGAACTTGGTTTGGTTAAACGTCAGATATCACGGCCCTCTAACGAGAGAAACGACTCCCTCGGGGGATCATTCCATCATTGCTTTAATTCTTGACGGTTCATTTACGCAGTTGGGTGATGATGGGTGGGTGTGTACTTGGTGGTTGTGCAGACGAATGTCCCGGTGAATGTGCTTAGTCATTCGACGTGAGTTTCGGTCATCGAAAATTGGGCCTGCGGAAGGTGATGAAAGGAGCTCCAAAATCGACGCCTTCATTCATCACCACGGCCATCGTACCCAGTTGGCCCGGCAAGCACGATGAATCGACAGGTGTTACGCTCGGTGTGCAGCAGGGCGAAGCCTGAGCTCCCGAGGGCCCCCTACACACCGAGCAACTACTTTTCGACGACGCGATGGGTGTCTGCAGAAGGCGATCCGACTGACGGAGCACCGAAACCCACGAACAACCGCCCACGGTCTCGCGTGGCCATTGATGAAATCTCTTCCCTCCTAAACGAAAAGAAGCCTTCGACGGCATCACCAGATCAGAGACCTCGACCGTCCCCAAATCAGCAGTCCGGCGCAGCACCCAATGTCCTCGATGTAAGGAGTCTACCGAGAGGTTTCCGGGGACGCGGAGGGCTTCAAGGACGAGGAGGGGGCATGTCTGCGAGAGGAGGTCGCTTTGGACCTCCAAGTCGGGGATCTGCAGCCCGGGGCGGACGGGGCGGCCCTGGAGGTCGCGGCCGCGGCCGCGGTCGCGCCGGTGCTCGAGGCGGAAAGCAACGTGGCGGCGGAGAGGAGGAAGGCGAGGGCAAGGAGAAGAGGAGCGGTCGCATAGGCGACGAGTACGACATTGTGGAGGCGGCCGAGGAGGAGTACGACAACGCGATGCGGTTCGGCGTAAACACCGTCTTCAACCCATCGGTGACGCGCGAGTCGCTGGCGGACCACATGCCGGCGTGGCCAACGACACCGGTCGGGCGAGCGGCGTCGGCGCTACAAAACCTGAGCATCCTGGCCGGACGGTCCCAGACGCTGCCCAACCGGAACCATCCGATGCAGTTCGCGCGCAAGCTCCGCAACCACGGCGCCTACTTCTTCCCGAACGCCCAGGAGCGCGAGGTCACCGAGCAGGCGATGCAGGAGCTCTGGCGCGAGCAGGCCCAGCGCCGCCGCGTGCACGCCGACAAGATCCGCGCCCAGGCCAAGGGCGAGCCGCTCTCGGAAGAGGCGGAGCACAACGTCAAGCGGCTCCTGGCCGAGGCCGACCGCCTCGAGGCCGAGGCCGCCGCCGGGTCCATCCTGCAGCTCCCCAACGAGGCCGTCCGACAGACCGTCGTGGACCGCGCCATCGCGGGAAAGTACGAGGAGCCCAAGCTCGCGTCGGACCCGGTCGGCATCGCTCGAAACTTGCACGTCAAGTCCGAGACGTACTCGGCGCGCGAGACGAGGATCTTTGAGGAAAAGCTCAGGTCCCTCATCGAACGGACGGGCGGCAAGCCCGGTCCGGCGGGCAAGCAGGGACAGCTTGCGGGCAAGAGTTGAGAAGCGCGTGTGTGTGATTTGGGAGTGTACACGATAAAAGGGGGCAAGGCTTTGCGAGGTAGCATGGGAATGCGAGGAATTGGTTCACGACAATGTATAGTATAGATCGCAAGTACAATTCGCACCGCTTTTTCACTCGGCTTGTGAAAAGCCCGCTCTCTCTTTTTCTTCTTTCTCTTCTTCTCATCAACCCCCGCACTGCTAGAGACTTTCTCATCCTAGAAGCCAAGGGAATCGTCGGGGGGGCGCTCAGTTCCGCTCCAGTTGCTTGAGGGCGCGCCCCTCCTCGGCGCCAATGTCCTTCAACTTCTTGTCCTGCGCCTTTTGCAGCTCGCGCTCGACGCGGGCGCCGACGTCCGGGAGGACAAGGCCGCGTCGCAGCCAGTCCTTGAGCGTCTTGTCGTGACGGCTGCGGGCCTGGCGGACGCGATCGCGCCAGGCCTGGGCGGCGTCGCGCGCGCGGCGCTGCAGGTCCTCCTTGCGCTCGAGCTCGACGCGCAGGAGCAGCTCGAGCTCGTTGTCGGGCGACCGCTGCGGCTGCTGGTTGAAGTCGGGCGACTGCTGCACGGCCGACATGATGGGCTTGATGTACGCCCGGTCGTTGACGAGTAGCGAAATGGCCCGTCCGGAGCGCGGGACCACTTGCGCGAGCTCCCCGAGCGGGAACGTTCCCCCAGTGCCGCCGGAGCCTGCGTCGTTGCCGGATGAGGAGGACGAGGAAGAGGAGGACGAGGAGTCGGGTTTGACAGTTACGGGAAGCGCGCTAATATGCGCCGGATCGAACCTGCCACCGTGCAGGACCGTCATGAGCTGAGCTTTATGGTGCGCGTCAATGGCCTCCCACGCCGACGTGAGCGACGTCAGGTCCAGCGGCTCCTCATGGCTCCACTCGCTCACCGATTCTGACGAGGCATTCGACGAGGACGAAGAGTTCGACGAGGACGAGGGGGGCTTTTGCGACGGGGGCGGGCTGTTGCTGGCGGCTGCGATTTTGCGCTTCTTGAACAAGGGCGCCGAACCGCCAAAGGAGCGCTGGCCATGAACGGCCGCGAGGGGTCGAGACACGAGCGGCGCGGTCGTTTGTAGGAAGCTCTGTGCGTGCGCGCTGCGTATGAGATTCGCGGTGTTTAGCATTGGCCTTTGTACATGAGTGTCTGTACAGAGGAAGGGAGGTGGGTGGAGAAGGGGAAAAGGCTCTGCTTCTCACCTTTTTGTCGAGGCTCGCACCAGGCGAGCTGCGCGTCCGGCGAGCGCCAGGGGACACGGGGTGGCCATTTTCCGCTGAATGTCGTCTGACGCTATCCTCCCGTTCGTCGTGGGTGCGCTGAAGACTCAATGCTAGGAGAGGCGGAGGGGGAGGGGAGGAATGTCGGATCACGATGGCAAGTTGAAGCAAGGTTGTCACGGCTGTGAGACTCGGCCGATAAGATAACCAACCGCCTGGGATGCGGTGTAAGTCGAGTCCCGGGGACAGGGGGCCGACGCCCGCCTCAAGCGTCGGTTAGCAGTCAATCTTTCTAGTCATCATTTTTTCATGATCCTCGGATTTCTACTGACGTTTATTACTGTTCACTTTCGTTTCTGTTCTACCGGTCGATATCGTCGCTTCGACCCGAACGAGACGACCCAATGTCTGATCAGATAACAACGTCAAGCTCACATATCCAGCAAGATGCGGAACGACTTAATGTCAGTCATCCAGAAGCGCTCAATAATGTCTTTTCTCTTAAGGACTTCTTACTAAAAACTTCCCATATCCCTTCCGCTTCTACAAGCATCTCAAGTAGGAAGAGACCTGCCCAGGTCAGGCATACTTCGCAGAGCGTCAAAAGAAAGATCTAGGAGTGACTCACGCATTCTCCCACAATACAGGCGAGCGCTTCACAACAGTCAGTCACTATTCTCTCCATCAAGCAAGCCACACTGGCATTGCAAGCAAAAAGAGAGTCGAGTCAACTCTGCAGAGGTTTTGTACAAAAAGCAAAAAATGATCGCGGCAGGGATCGAACCTGCGGCCTGCTGCGTTTTCACACGAGCATGTAAAGCAGTCGCTCTAACCACTGAGCTACGCAACCATCTGTGAAATACTTAGACCAGAAACTCCTATATCGTCTACACGAAATTGCATAACGGCATAGCGCTGTTGCCTTTGATCGGAAACGCATGTCGTTTGTTCTCCTCGCAAACCCGTCAATCTTGCGATGAGCGGAGGGAAACATGCTTATTATGGCGTCTTTCGTGGGTGGGACGAATTCGTGGTTGGCGAGCAGAAAGGTTCGACGGCGCTACGGATTTCACGTTGTAAGAAAGGCGAGCATCATTGGCAATTGCAATGAGTCTCCGATTCTTCATTGTTACCTGTCCTGGCGTTTCTCATCCGGATCAGCTCCATATCAGGACTCCTCATCGGACGGGCGCATCCTGGTATTCTTCATGATATATTCATATTCTTCCGCTGGCCAATAGCCCTAGCTTTGCAGCGGCTTGCCCATGCCTCCATAGGTAATCGTCTTGATGTTTTGATATTCCGAAATTCCATACTTGGATCCCTCCCTGCCGAATCCGCTCTCCTTGACGCCGCCAAATGGCGCGGCCGCATCCGAGATGATGCCTGTGTTAACGCCAATCATGCCCACCTCGAGGGCCTCGGCCACGCGGTACACGCGCTGGAGGTCGCGCGAGAAAAAGTAGCCAGCCAGCCCGACCTCGGAGCGATTGGCCATCTCGACGACTTCAGCCTCCGTCTTGAATGGGAAGAGGGCCGCGACGGGGCCAAAGGTCTCTTCGCTGGCAATGGCCATCTCCGAAGTCGCGTCCCGGATGACCGTCGGCTGCATAAAGTTGGCGCCGAGGTCGGGCATCTTCTGACCGCCGAGCACGAGCTTGCCTCCCTTGCTCTCTGCGTCCTTGATGTGCGCGACAACCTTTGACACGGCGCGGTCGTGGATAAGGGGTCCATGCGTCGTCTTTTCATCGAAGCCGTTGCCGACCTTGAAGGCGGCGACCTTCTCGGTAAACTTGGTCACAAACTCGTCGTAGATGCCCGACTGGACATAGATCCGGTTGGCACAGACACATGTCTGGCCCGAGGAGCGGAACTTGGAGGCGACGGCTCCAGCAACAGCGAGTTCGACATCGGCGTCGTCAAAGACAATCAGAGGTGCGTTGCCGCCAAGCTCCATCGAGACCTTCTTGAGCGTCTGGGACGATTGCTTCATCAGAAGCTTGCCGACGTTGGTGGAGCCAGTGAAGGAGATCTTCTTGACGGCGGGTTCAGTGGTGAGCACCTCACCGACCTCGACAGTGTGTTCCAGGGTGGTGACGACGTTGACAACGCCCTTGGGGATTCCAGCGCGGTCTGCGAGCTCGGCGAGGGCCAGAACTGTCAAGGGCGTCTCGCCAGGAGCTTTGCAGACTACCGTGCAGCCCGCCGCGAGCGCGGGACCAATCTTTCTTGTAATCATGGCGGCGGGAAAATTCCATCTGCACAAAGACCTTGTCAACAAAATCTTCGTTATGGGCTCCACGGAAAAGAGGAACTGACGGCGTAATGAGGCCGCACACGCCGATGGGCTCCTTGATCGTCCAGACCCTGTTGCCGGGCACCGTCGCGGGGATGGTGTCGCCATATGTACGGGGCGCTTCCTCGCTGAACCACTCGAAAAAGTTGGCGGCATAGGCCACCTCGCCCTTTGCATCCCCAAGAGGCTTGCCGTTCTCCCAGGTAATGAGCTTGGCGATGTCATCGGCGTTGGCCACGACAAGGTCATACCACTTTCGCAGCAGCTTTGATCGCTCTCGGCCCGTCGTTGTACGGAAGCTAGAGAAGGCGGTCGCAGCAGCTTGGATCGCGGACTTGGTGTCGTCGGAATTGCACTCGGCGCAGGTTCCAATCAGTTTTCCTGTAGACGGGTCTGAAGGGGTTCATCGTCGTCAGTCTACCGTAGTCGGAGATCGGGGCGGTCAGGGCGACGAACCATTGACCTCAAAGGTCTTGCCGGATTTTGCAGGCTTCCATTGCCCGTTGATGTAGCATACATCGTGCTTGAGCAGCGAAGGGTCATTGAGCTAATTCCGAACAATGCGTGCGTCAGCTTTATCAATAGCCATGGATGAAGCATGACATCCTACCTTTGGTGCCATTGTCGAGGCGCTTCGGACGAACATCAACGTCAGGGCAGGCGAGCAGCGCAGCGATGCTCCCACCTTGTTGAAGAGCGCCATGGGTGCGTAGTAACGCCGGAGAGGGTAATGTGAGAGAAAGAGGAGAAGGCTTGCTCCGGTTCCGAGACCCAATCGAATTGCTCCTCCCCGCCTCGGGAGTTTGTCATGGACATGCCGAGAGGAGCTCTTTTGCGGGGGAAGGGGGATAAGGTAGCTAAGCGGATCGGCTCAATCAGAGTGACGTCGTGTTGCAGACCGGGGGTGGTGTTGCCAGCAGGTACCGCATGGTGGGTGGGGAGCCGAGGAGATCCGAGCTTCAAATACACCAACAGATTCTTCCTCACTGTCTGCTTGCCATTGCATGTGCCTTGGGCATAACACGCACATACTTTCTTGTGGCTATCAAGCGTCAAGAACTCCGCCGTCGAGACTAAAGGTATCCCGAGACTTAAAGTAACCCATACATGCAACCAACCCTATCATCACGGCATCTCATCCATCATTATCTTTTCCTTATTTTCATAACGTCGTTATTGCTATTCACAGAGATCCCTCCACTTCCAAGAAAAAAATCTTTTAGTCTTAGGGCTGCGGCTGGTTTGGTTGTCGCAACGGCATTTGTCGGTCAAGTATATGGAAAGCCTGCGTCCTCGGAGTATACGGCGAGGCGTTCGCGCCTCCTTGTGGCGACATGTCGTTGAGCTCCCAGGTAGTTCTCTCCTTGGAGTAGGAAGCCGTCGATTCCCGATCGTCCTCGTCGTTCAGTTCGTTCTCCTTATTTGGCAGCATTGCGTGTATAGCAAAGCCCAAGTTTACCAGGTAAAGTACACTACTAGGGCGTCAGCTTTTCTGATACAGGAGCTTCAGATCGCGAATTGTAGACTTACAGCATGAGCAACGTGATCGCGAGCGAACCCTGCGCAATCTGACACGACTTGTACTTGCCATAAGGCTTGGCGATGTCACAGCCCTGCCGAAAGTACCACGCTGCAGGAGCCGGATGACGGCTGTCGGCGTAGTCTGGACCGATCTGTCCATAGACGCTGACGGTATAAAGTGCGATCAAGGCTACATTGACGAGAACGGCGATGATGGGGTAATACACCCTCATGATGAACCCGATCAGCTTGGTGAGGAGAAAGAAGAGCGAGATGATGGAAATAGCGACATTGAAGTTGGTAAGCCTAGACAGGTCAGCAGAGTTGCTTCATCGTACACACTACGGCTTGAGACTTACGTTGCCGACCAGATGAGCGGAACCTGGGGCAGAGGTCTGTAGTTTGCGTAGGCATACAGGATCATGCTTGGATTCGAGTTGAGATGGTGGTCAAAGCCAATCTTCCACATGTCGGTGCGATACATGTCGGGCTGTGCTATGCCAAAGATGACGAGAATGGGCACCAGAAGGATGAGCTCGACGGGCATCAGCCAGCCATTTGCGAGGTTGCCGACTCGAGGCCATGTTCGGGGAATGACCCTGTAGGTCCGGTTCTTGCCGAGCAGAATCTTCATCTCGACGTGGGCCTCAGTCTTTTGCGGTGGTGAGAAGTTCGCGAAGCTCACGATGAGACGTCGGTATCAGAACAAGCTGCTTATGCGCCACAAGGCAGCACGTATAGCGCGACTTGCCTCTTGAGCCTCGTGGGCGTCGATGGAGCTTGCTTCGAGTGGTGGCGCGAATATCGACGAGCTGTGGCGATTATGCTGACGGCATCTGCAGAGGCGCAGTTCCGCTGTCCCCCTTCGACTGTATCGCGTGGCTGACCTGGTCGTCGGGGTTCAACACTTCAGATACTGGTCGTCGCCTGAAGTTTCGTCCTGGAGCTGTCAGTATACCCGGAGAAGAGCACCTCGTCGACGGTCGCGATGCGCAGAGAGGGGGACGAGATGGCGTTTAATGAAGACCATGGTCAGAACGGCCAATGCAGGCGGGCGGGCGGTTCGAGCGAGGTGCAGGCCGTTAGACGAGGGACGACTTGTGATAGGAGCTCGCAGGCGGCATCACAGTTGCGGGCGGCCAATGGGGAGACTCGGACGGTGACATCTGTAAGCGCCTGCCCATGCGCTGGGGGTGCAATTGGCGGCTGGAGCAGCGGGGACGACCAATGAGGACACGAGAAGCTGTGTCCAAGCCTTGAAGGGTCGTGCCGTGCGCTTGGGGAACTCTGGGGCTCGGTGGACGGCAAGGGTGGGGCTCCCGCCCGCTGCGTCTCCGCGCTGGAAGCCACACCAGGTTTCCAGCTGCTGGTGTCCCTTTGACAGTATTGTTATCTCACAAGAACACTCGTCGGATCTGCACACAATCTGATTCTTTGAGGCAATTCCTGACCATGATTTTTGTTCGTCCTGTCAAGACTGTACTTGACACATGAGAGGCCTATTTCACGTGTACGTTGGTAAATCTTGCTCTGGTTCAGGACGGCATTATAGCAATTGCAGGCGGTAACACGCAACGCCAAGTTTCAGCCCTCAATCCCACAACTTGGCTTCGGATAGCTTTATTCCCGTAAGTTACATGCTTCTGTGGCGCGTATCGTGGCACCATGGCGCAGTTTTCACACCCGTTCAGCGCACCTAAAATCGATTCGACTGAAGGCATTCATCCAAGCCACACCAGACACAATGAATTCAGTCGAAAAAGAGCGGCGAGAGAACCGAAGTGTACATTACGATCCCGCCTACTCATACATCAACGCGGTTCAGTCACCCTTCTCATCTCCATGAAAGCAGCTTTAAGTTTTGCTACCAGAGTGCAATGATGCGTGCCTGTGGAATTTCGACAGCAGCTGCGGACCGTAAACTTTGATCTGCCTACCCTATATGGTGACTAATTTCAAATGCCCAGTTTCATCCTTGTCGTTTGGCTCCGACGCTCCAACGCTCCAGTGTTATCGCGAGTATGTGTCGTGGATCCATCTTGGCCATGTAGTTATGGTCGCTCTCGAAAGAACTATTGAAAGCGACTGCGGCTTACTATAATTAAGGTTTAGGTATGCTCTCGTCATACTTGTCTGCACTCGCCCGATAGTCAAATCACTTGATGCCGTCCGATCTTTCGGCGGTCACGACACATTATACAAATCTCGGTCGCCGGACCTCGCCGAGCGTCACATACGTACTGCCTAGAGTGTGTACAGTAGCCGCACAGCTTGCAACTTGACGTTACGCAGTACAGTACAGCTCACGCTCGGCGAATGCGTTGAACAATCCTCGTTAAGCACGCGACTGTTGCGCTGACGGTAGACACAGAGATGGCCGGTGCAGGCGGCAAACCATTCGCAGCCCAAAGACTGTGACCAAGGGGTCCCACGTGCAGCCTGGAGGCGGGTCAAGGTAGCATCGTCATGCAGGGCACTTAGAACGATCGATACGAGTAACTGTACGAAGTACAGTACGTTACTGACGGGACATTGCCAGACTGTCCCCAACTCCTTACATTAGACCGAGTCTCGAACAACCTAGGCCGGGAAGGAAATTCTATTGCAGTATCGAAAACCAATTCAACAGTTGCCGCTTCCGGCTTCATCACCGACGAATACAAGGCCTTGTGGAGCCACGAAGCGGGACGATGGCGATGCGTTACGGATAGGCAGGACGTTGGCGGTGGTTGGAGGCATCTCCCCACTCAGACACGACCTTGGAACTTCAGTCCTCTCCAAGAAACATGAACGCTCACTTGTCACTTTACATCCCCCGACAGGGGAACGAAAGCATCACGTTACGTAGGAGGCTTGCAGGTGCCGCGTGGTGCCGAACGAACAACAGGCACGACAGTCTCCCCCCTTTCCCTGGCGAAGCGCCCCAATGGTTTCCAGAAGGAGGAACTTTGAAAGAAGTACGGCAGCGTAAGAGGGTGTAAGCGAGCCACATGAAGAGGACGCGCATGCAGTCCAGATAAGATACAGTACCTTTGCCGAGCTTTGTCTACTTGCCGCGACATAGCCTACCTAACTGTACAGCATAGTTCTTCCCAGCGGCCGCGCAGTGAGCATGGCGGGGAATGGGTGAGCTTGCAGATGCGTGCGGGCATGGGATAAGACTCCCCCCAGTTCCTTCACCCCCCACTACCATCAAATGATTTTGGATTCTTGCCGGGCAGGTGGGCCCCGGGTCACGGTCTGGACCGGTCCATGGCGGCGTGGAAAAGGGAGTGAGCGGGGCCGAGGGATGGCGCCAGTTCTCTAAGAGTTAGACGCCGCGAAAGCGCGCAGAAAGAAGGGAGGGTAGCCCGAATGGAGCGGGCTCCGAGCCATCTATGGATGGCTACCACTGTAACTACCAGCTTACGTACTGTACCTACCGGACAGTAAGTACAGTAGTCCGCACCATTGGTCGCGGTATTTCACGGCCGGCCGGCCGGCTGGCCAGATAGCTGGGATTCACGCCCGAAATTCCGATCCCGTCGCTACGTCTTAACCTTTTCTCATCGGATGACGGACAGGGCGAACGGGGTTGATCACGAAGCAGACACCCAACTTGGCGGGTTTGACCCTGGCCTGGCCTGGCCTGGCCGAGGCAGCGCTGCGGGCAGGCAGACAGGCAGGCACCTGATCGGGCCTGGGGATCTCGAAAGCGAACCCCGCCATGGGCAATGAGCCACAGGGCCGCATCTCGCGCTCGTCCCCGCAATCGAAAGTCCACTGTGCCCGCTCGCCTAGGCCTTAATTGAACCTTTGCACTACCTTGGAATCTCGATGAATTTTGACGCGAGAACATTGCGATTTTCGTCGGAGAATGTACAGTACAGTACCGACGCGCTACAGGGTCTGCTGTAGAGTACTGTACTACACGTGCGGGTCAAGACGTGCGGTATCGCATTTCTTGCAACTTATGCCCCTATTTCTCAGATTCGTGTCGTAGACAAAGAAGGGGACCCCCCCCCTCGTCACTTTCTGTTGCACCTGACGCCGACGTTCCCCATCGCAACGGATGGGCAAACGGAGCCCGCATCAAGTTCGAGGTGCATATCGCGCCTCTTCCCTGTTTTTCGCGGTACGACCAAGCCACGCATCAGTCCCTGCTCATGGCTTGTATCCATGACGCTGCTTATGCCGCTCTCCCCTTCACCGTCGTCCGCTGTCCTCGACCCAAGGAGCCCAGCGGCAGCGATTCAGAACAGCGACCCGCGAACGCATGCACATTTTGGGCAACCTCTGCACAAATTCGAGCGATAGGGGGCCGTGTCGCAGATCTCTGTTCAACCAAGTGTGAGCTAGTTGGTTAGCATAAGTCGCCACTGGCGATCACCCGGTGAGCTATTCAGCCCCAGCTCCTTCTCATATCCTTTCTTTTCCAGTCCCTTTTCCTCCGAGCCACCGTATCAGCGTAGGTAGGTAATCTGTACCCACCCATCACCTCATGCATGGACGTCAGGTTTGTTGCCCACCAAACATTTCGGGGCATTATCAGTCCTAAAAAGCGAGCACATCAGATAGACTTCGAATAGCGCCGCAACGTCTGAATGGCTTCTGGAAAGAGCCTCGCAGGCTAGAGCCAATGGTGCTCAGACATCCAGGTACCCTCCAAAGCCTCACCCGAGATGCCGTGGCGCTACCATTTCGAGGCAGCACGAATACAGACAGTAGGTACGTATTTCGAGATCGTGGCGGTAGCTGATGCATCCGATGGCGAATCTCGCAGGATCTGGGCTGGCGGGGAGGCATCGGCATGCCGGAGATGCGAGCAATTTGTAGTCGTTCATCTGGTGACATTCACTCGCAGTGCCTGCGGCACATGTGCGGGTTTGTCTTGCACATGCCCTGATGGCTGATTCGCCATGCTCGAAGCCATCAATATGGCAATCCCGCGGCCAGCATGGGTGTCTGTACTTTGTATGCCGTGTCCTCATCACCGCTACGGGTGATTGGGCACGTGCTGGAGAAGCGACGGGAAGGAAGTGCTTTTTCCGCCTTTGATGATGCCCTGTCCTACGGATGCAGTACCCTACATTGCAAGTTACTTGGATATACCAGACATTGGATTGTCCTATCAGGCTTTATTGTGCTGACGTCGCCTTACATATCGAGATGCTTTCGGAAAACTTGGATTGCAGGGGCGAATATGAATAACAGAGCCAGAGACGATAAGATCCTGGCACATTCATACGTAGAATGCCCATTAACGTCTTGCAGCAACTTGAAGTCAGCATGTGGCATATCGGTACATGCGCGACCCGGTGGTCACTGAGAGCCGCTGAGGCGCAAATCCCCGCTTCCCTGTCAGCCGCCTCCGGTGCACGGGCTGTCCCGTACCTACGCGCGCGGGGGGGTGTTTTTGACAGGGGCTGTGAATGCTGTTGAAGGTCCGCCAGCTGGTGCAAATTTAATGCTGTTGGCACATC
>APKU01000186.1:0-83802 GCA_000472125.2 Hirsutella thompsonii MTCC6686
ATATATAATCCTTAGATTAATAAGGGACCTAATCCTTAGGGTCCTATAGATAGCTAGATATAATATCTCCCTATAAGCGAAATAAAAAGAGCTAGTTATTTATTTAGCTTAAGATCTTATTATTTATATTATAAAGAGGTAATAAGTAATATATCTAATAGTTATAATATTAAGCTTAATATTTATAGCGCTTATATAATAAGAAATTAAATTATATATAGGTTATTACTTTTTAATAATAAGTCTATATAATATAATTAATATATTTCGTTTAAGAATTTTTATATCCTTTTAAGATAATAAGGTTCTCTTTCTAGAAGTAAAATAATTTAGCGACCTTTTCGATAAAAAGTATATTAATACCTTATTATTATATTAAAGGAGTAATAACTATTATATTTACTTACGAAAGAACCTAAATAGCTTTAACCTAAACCTTCCTTAAGGTCTATTATATAATATATTAAAGGATTAACTCCTAGAATTTCGAAAGTAGATAACCGATTTAATAAATAAAGGGTATATCTAAGCGAGCTTATTATTAGCTATAATATTAATCCTATTAATTAAAAAATTAAAAAGGGGTTAGAGATTTTATATCGATTATTAGGCCTTAAATAAGGTAATAAAATAAAACTATTACTTATTATTATTAATTAAAGAAACCTTATAGAGCCTAGCTAGCGCTAAGTAGTTTATTAAATTAGATATTTATATAGCCTTTTATAGGCTCTATATTATAGAAAGGTAGAAATATCTTATAGTATTTTATATATATTTTAGGCTCTTTAAGTACCTTATTTACCTATTTAGCCTAGCTAAAGCGCTAATAACTTTCTAATATTATATTAATAATATATTAAGCGATTCTTTAAACGATTTTATAATAATATACTTAAATAATATTTTTATTTATTTAAGCGGCTTTTATAAAGATTATTAATTAAGAGTTTAAATAATCCTAAAAAGACTATATTAAGCGGGTCTAAACTTAAATATTTAGAAATATAATTTTACTATAAAGAAGGTTAAATACTTTAGGTTTATTATTTATACCGGTCGGGAAGTATAACCTAACCTAGCTAAAGTTTAGGCTATTTAGGAGTAAAATACTTTTATATATATAAAAAAAATCTATAGTTTCTTAGAGTTTACGAACTTCTATTACGATTTTATTCCTTATTTCTTTAAGATAATAGCGCCTTTAATCGCTTTAATAAATAAGAATATACCTTTCTATTAGATTATAGCTTATTAAAATATATTTAATTCCCTAAAAACTATATTTATATCTTACCTTATCCTAATATAATAAGACTTTAAGTAAAAAATAGTTATAAAGATAGATAGCTTTAATAAGATAATTAAAGAATATTTATTATAAAAGGATAAAAATAATATATTCTACCTTATTATATATTACTTTTAGAAATTAAAACCTATAAAGCGAAACTATATAATCTATAATAAAAAACTATTTATAATTATCTTTTATCTTTAAGCTTAATCTATAGAGCTATAAGGTATTATAAACCTATTTATAATTCTTACCGATTATAAGGCCTTAGAATACTTTATATTATTAAAAGAAATATTAAAGAGATAAATATATTAAGCTAAAATACTAGCTTTATTTTATTACTATTTATATTACTAGCCTAAGACTTAAATAGCTTACCTAAACGCGCTTTTATAGCGCGATTAGGATTATAAAGATAGAAACCCTTACCTAAAAGTAGTTATAACGCTTATATCTATTAATATATTTAATATCCTAACCCCTTTAGCCCCGCCGCGCCCTTAAGAAACCCCTAGCGATTTATTAGCTTATTTAAGTCTTAGCTAATTCTATAATATATACCTCTAAACCCTATAAGAGATAGCGCTATAGAATAATAAGTCCTATATAATAAAGCTATAAGCTATATAGGTATCTATATAATAATTCCTATTAAAAGTAGAAATAAAAAAATAAATAGCCGATTATACCCTTTTAATATATAGCGCGCTATAATACTATAGATACTTATAGGTATTAAAATAAAAGCCCTTTATTATAATCTTAATCTAATATATATACGATTTACCGATAATAGGCTATTTAAGTAAAAATATAACGTTTAAGCTCCTATAATATAACTTCTATTAAAAGGGTATATTAAAAGATATAGCGAGATTTATATATAATTACTATTATTATAATATATATATTAACCGTTAATATAGATAAGGTCTCCTATACCCCTTCCTAATCGTAAATAGGTTTTAAAATATAATCTTAATAAACTTTATAACTAACCTTTTAATAAAAGGATTAAATAACCTATATTACTTTATAGTTATTATAAATAGATTCTTAAAATATATTTAGTTAGAAGCTATATCCTTAATAGATATTAAAGTATATATAGAGCGCTTTAAGTATTATTAATAGTAGTTTTATAGGTTCCTTTATAGTATTATCTCTAACTAAGGGTTAAATTAAATTAGGTATTTCTAATCTATATTTTATAAATTAATAGGTATTAAATAGCTACTTTTAAAAGCCTACTACTTATAGATAGATAATAGGATAAAATATATAAACTAAAAAGTATAAGCGGTATTATATATAATAGTTTCTTTTTTATAGTTTAATTAGGTAGAATACCTTTTAGCGTATTAATTAATATTAAATAATTATAACTCCTTAATTATTAAATTAAGCCTAAATAAGGTATTATATAGATTCGACCTTAAGCTTATATAATACCCCCTTAATCCTACCTTATTATAAATAACGCTAAAGGGTAGGGCTATAATATTTATATAATATCTTTATAAAGGAATAAAGATCGTATAGTCTACTATCGCTTAATATTAATAAAAGTAATAAAACGCGATTAATATATCCTAATACCTAGCTAAGCGTTTTTAAATAGGTAACTATATATAACTAGATATAAAGAATATAAAGATAAACTATTTATATTAGAAACTAAATAATCTTATAGTAAAGCTTTAAGTAATTATAATATTAAACCTATTAAATATTATATTAAATATTCCCTATAATATCTATATAATATTTTATATTAATTAGATTAAGTAAGTAATAAATAATATATTACCTAGCTAAGCCTTAGCCGATATTAGGCTAGCGCTATAACTATAGATTAGTAATAATAAGCTAGGCTTTAATAAGTATAAAATAAAGGATATCTTTATTACTAAAAATATATAGGGTTATAATAAATATTATAATATTTTAATTAAATAGAAAGGATTTATTATTTTAACCTAAAAGCCGCTCGAATTATTACTTAATATAAAAATAGTTATATATTTCGAGTAATAATAAAAAGATATTTCGATATATAATAGGCCTAAGGCTATAAAAATTAATTCTATAAGGGTCCCCTTTAAACTATTAATAAATAAAAAGATAAACCTTAAGCGGCGCGCGCCCTAAATATTTATTAAAGCCGCTTAAAGCCTATTATTCCTTTTATTTCTTTTATTTTTATTCTTATAGCTAAATAAATTATAGCTAATTAGGTCTATATTCTTAGGTATAATAATAGCGCTAATATAATCTAATATATAAATTATAGCCTAATTAATATTATAATACTTATTATAGTTATTATCTATATACGCTAAAAGCTTATATTAATTAGCCTCTTATCGCTAAAGGGCTTATTTATAACGGGTCGTAAAACCCTATAGGCCGACTATTAATATATTAAGCTATTATTATATAATATATTAGGCCGATATAATATAGCCTATTAGGCTATTATTATAAATAGGTATAGCTAATACTATCTACTAGCCGGTAAGGATAAAAGTATTATTTAGATAGGTAATTAGGAATAGAATAGCTCTAGCGGGTAAGGGTAAGGGCTTTAAGGTAAGGGTAAAGGTAGATTAAACTAAATATAGCTAGATATATATAGCTTCTAGTATAGCGATAAGATACTTATTAGTAATATAATACTATATAAATAAGATAGCGCGATATATAAAAATACCTATTAAGTAGGCTTAGGCTAGATATTTAATAATATAATTAAAATATATTATATTTTTTATATTATAAATTTAATAATAGATATATAAATTAATAATAAAGAGGTATTTTTTTTAAAAATACCCTTTTTTACTTATATAATAAGTATTATATACCGGATTATATTTAGTATATTTATATATTATAGCGCCCTTCTCGATTAAGTCTTTTAAATATAGAGTATAATAGTATTTAATTTCTTTTAGATTAATAAAATTATTATTATTACTATCGCCCTTAATAATATAAAAGCCTATAGTATATTAAGGCTTAATTAATATAAGGCTAGGGATTAAGATATTACTTAATATCTAAAAAGGGATAAAAGATATCTTTAGATAGAAAATAAAGTAAAGGCTTTTCTTTTTTTTAGGTTCTTATTTAAATATAAAAAGGAGGTAATATAGGTATAAATTAATAATAATATAAAGGAGGAAAAAAACTTATTAAGCGCGCTATATTATAAAAAGAAAAAAGAGAAAAAAAAAATTTCGGGGGCGGACCGGGCCCTAAAAGGCCTAATATAGCTTTAGGAAATTAGTAATATATATCTAAATAATAGCTAGCGGGGTATTATTATACTCTTAATTAATAGGCTAACTAAAAATATACTAGATATAGCTAATAGCTAGTATACTTTAAGCGGGCCTTAAATTAGGGCTAATAGGATATATTACGGATTTAAGCTATATTTAGGTTTAGGGTATTATAGATTATATAAGTATACTAATTAGGCCCTATAAGTAGCTATATTAATAATAAGGCGGAGCTATATTACCTCCCTCCTTAAGTTTATTAATTCTTAGTTAGATACTTATATATAGATATATTAAGGCTAGTCTATTATAATTATAATATTATAAAATAAAAGCTATATTTTACCTATTTATAGGGGAATTATAGGTATATATTAATATCTATAACGCTCTTTAATATATAGGACCTTTAGAAAGGCGCCTATATACCTATAAAATATAGCGCTAGCCGCTAGTTAATATTTTTAGCGAAATATATAAAAGAAAGGGTTATTTTTTTAATAAAAATAAAGCGCTTAAATCTATAAGTAAACTTTTATCTAGCCGCGGCTATATATAAGCTAATTATATATTATAAGGAGGCCGCTTAAATATTCTTAAGGATTATTAAAAAAATAAGTAATAGAATTAGCGCTATTTAAACTATAGGTTAGGTCGCGCTAACCGGCTAAAGGCGGGCCCCTATTATAATATCGGCCGATATACTATTTAAAGCGCTTAATTTTACCGCTTAAAGGATAGATATCTAGATATAGGCTATAAAGCGCCGCCTAGTAGTATTAAAGGGTATAGGTAGTAGCATAGGGCTACTTATTAAAGAGGGGGAGGATAATAAAAATAATAACGATAATAATAATAATAATAATAAGAAGGATAAAGAGGATAAAAAGCCGCGCTTAGCTATTAAATACCGCTATATAATATAAGGCCGCTTTTATTACTATACCTTAAAGGGCTAAAATAAAAAGATTCGATTATTACTTATATCTTTTATTTATTTTATAACTCTTAACTATCCTTTTATTATATATAAGTATTTAAAGCGCTATATTAATATTACCTTAGCTATAAGGCTATTATTACTTAGCGCTAGGCCTTATTATTATTTAAATATATTTAAGGCTATAATATCTTTAAACTCTAAAAATAGCTTTTAGGTTAGGTCTAAATAGCCTACCTATTTAACTAAGACTTCCTATATATACCCACTATTAGGCTTTACCTTTTAATATATAATATATATCTTTTTAATAATATATTTATTCTTAATTTTAATTAAAAGCGCGGGGGGTTATATATCTATTACCTTTTAGCTAAATAAAGGGTCTATTATTATATAATAAAGTAATTCGATATTAAACTATAAGTAAATATTAATTAAGAGGCCTTTAAGCTTTATAATATATAGGCTAATAACGCGCTATACTATAAACTTTATATAAAGCTAGTCTAGCTTTTTTTTTAGCTAGCTAGAGGGTTAATTATAAAGGTTTAGCTAGACCTTATCCCTAACTATAAATCTTTCTATTAATACGCGCTTAATATTTATATAGCGCTTTTAGGTTTATATTATTATTATTATTATTACTATCTAATAGTAATTATTAATCTTAATAAGCTTATTAATAAACGCTTTAGCGTATCTTTTAAATAAAGCTAGGGCTATAGGTATATCTACCTCTATAAAGGGTATAAAGGACTTAAGCTTATAGGTATATATCGCGAAAAATAATAATATACCGATCGATATATATAGCTAGCCGTTAAGCGCGACTTAAATAATAGGTAGTTAGGTATTTTAATCGGCTTAATTATAGGCTATAAAGGCTTATAGATATACTTATATTTCCTAATTACGCCTCTTAAGTTTACTATCTATCTAAGGGTAATATACTATATTAAGTATATATATAATCCGGAATAGCTTATATAGCTATATCTAAAATTAATTAGTCTAATTAGTTCCCTTATTATTTATAATACTAGCTAGCTAACTATAGAAGTATATAAAATACTATAGGAAGTATTTAATATAGGCCTTTATATTTATAAATATAATTAATTTAAGGATAATAGTTTTATTAAGTTAATCCTTAATAATCTATAAATAGCTATTTTTTTTTAAGGTTACTAGGAGGTTAATAATAAAATCTATTTAAATATACCTATAGAAGTATTTAAGTATTAATAAAGGGTAGAAGAGCCCTTTCTATTATATTTATTAAATCTTTATATAGCTATATATATTATAATTATAAATAAATTACTATATATATATTTATATTAATAGCTAATAGAAATCTTATATAACCCTAGCTATAATATTATCCTATTAAAGGTAGCTAGAAGTATTAGCGTTATATATAAGCTAGATAAGCTTAATATATAGCTCGTTCTTTTTAAGCTCCTTTAAGGGTATATCTTTTACCTTTACTTTTATTATATAGGGTATATTAGGGATTTAAAGGTAGCCTTTTTATTATAAATAGCTATATATATCGATAAAATAATTAATTATTTAAATCTTTAATCTAAATATAAGGTTAAAAGAATAAGCCCTAAAATTTATTACTATAATAGACTAGCCTTAATATATCTATATATAAGCGCTTAATTAAGGATCTATAAACTTAAGGAGGGAGGTAGTATAGCTCCGCCTCGCTATTAGTATAGCTATTTATAGGGCCTAATCGGTATATTTATATAATCTATAATACCCTAAACCTAAGTATAGCTCGAGTCTATAATATACCCCGCTAGCCCTAATCTAAGGACCGCTCGAAATATACTAGCTATTAGCCGTATCCGGTATATTCCTAATCGGCCTACTAACCGGGAATATAATAATACCCTATTAGCTATTACCTAAATATATACCGCCTATTCCCTAGAGGTATACCGGGCCTTATAGGGCCCGGTCCGCTATTAAAAAATTTTCTCTTTCCTTTTTTTATAATATAGCGCGCTTAATAATTTTTTTCTTTTTTCTTTATATTATCGACCTCTCGCGCCCGCGCTATCTCCTACTCGCGTCTAAATAAAAATCTAAAAAAAAAAAGAAAAAGTCCTCCGCTTTATCCCCTCTTTTAAGATATCTATTATCCCTCTTTAAACGCCTAATAATATTATATCCCCTAACCTAATACTACTTAAGCCCTAACGCGCTATAGGCTCTTATATCGTTAAGGGCGATAGCGATAATAATAAATTTATTAACCTAAAAGAGGTTTAATATTATTATACTTTATATTTAAAAGACCTAATCGAGAAGGGCGCTATAAAATATAAATATATTAGATATAGTCTAATATATAATACTTATTATATAAATAAAAAAAGGTACTCTTAAGAAAAATACTTCTTTATTATTAACCTATATATCTATTATTAGATTTATAATATAAAGAGAATAATATATATTAATCGCGCTATTAAATATCCGGCTTAGGCCCGCTTAGCGGGTATCTTTATATATCGCGCTATCTTATATATATAGTATCGCGCTATTAATAAGCGTTTTATCGCTATAATAGAGGCTATATACGTTTAGCCGTATTTAATTTAATTTACCTTTATCCCCGCCTTAAAGCCCTTACCTTTACCCGCTAGAGCTATCCTATCCCTAATTACCTATTTAGGTAATACCTTTATCCTTACCGGCTAATAGATAGTAATAGCTATACCTATCTATAGCGGTAGTAGCCTAATAGGCTATTCTATATTAGCTTAAAGCGCTATATAATAATAGCTTAATATATTAGCGGTTAGCCTATAGGGTTTCGCGACCTACTATAAGTAAGCCCTTTAATAATAGGAGGCTAATTAGCGCGAGATTTTAATATATATAAATAATAACCGTAATAAATATTATAATTTTAATAAAGCTATAATAAGCGCGTTATCGCGTATTAGCGCTATAGTTATACTATTTAACCTAAACCCGGTTAGCTATAACTTATTTAGTAATAGAAATAGAAATAAAAGAAATAAAAGGAATAAAGGGAATAATAGGCTTTAGGTAGCTTTAAGGGATATCCGAAATATATACCGCCTAGGGGTTATCTTTTTATCTATTAATAGCTTAAAGGAGGCCCCTATAGAATTAATATTTTATAGCCTTAGGCTTATTATATATCGAAATATTTCCTTATCGTTACTTAAAATATATAATTACTTCTATATTAAGTAGTAATTTAAGCGGCTTTTAGGTTAAAGTTATAAAACCTTTCTATTTAATTAAAATATTATAGCGCTTATTATAATTATATATATTTTTAATAATAAGAATATCCTTTATTTTATATTTATTAAAGCTAGGCTTATTATTATTAATTTATAGCTATAGCTTTAGCTTAATATCGGCTAAAGCTTAGCTAGGTAATATATTATCTGCTATATACTTAACCTAATCGATATAAAATATTATATAGATACTATAAGGAGTATTTAATATAATATTTAGCGGGTTTAATATTATAGTTATTTAAAACTTTACTATAAGGTTATTTAGTTTCTAATATAGGCGGTTTATCTTTATATTCTTTATATCTAGCTATATATAATCGCCTATTTAAAAATACTTAGCTAAGTATTAAAACGTATTAATTATATCTTATTACTTTTATTAATATTAAATAATAGCGGATTATATAATCTTTATTCCCTCGCGAAGATATTATATAAACGCTATAGCCTTACCTTTTAGTATTATATATAATAGGGCGGGGTTAAAGGGGCGTTATATAAGCTTAAGGTCGAACCTATATAATACCTTATTTAGGCTTAAACCGGTAATTAAAAAGTTATAATTATTTAATACTAATTAATATATTAAAAGGTATTCCGCTTAATCGAATTATAAAAAAGAAACTATTATATATAATACCGCCTATACTTCTTAATTTATATATTCTATCTTACTATCTATTTATAGGTAATAGGCCGTTAAGAATAGCTACTTAACGCCTATTAGTTTATAGAGCGTAGATTAAAAATACCTAACCTAATTCGACCCTCGGTTAGAGATAAGGCTATTAAGGAACCTATAGAATTATTATTAATAGTACTTAAAGTATTCTATATATACTTTAGCGTCTATTAAGGATATAGCTTTTAATTAGATATATTTTAAGAGTCTATCTATAATAATTATAAGGTAATATAGGTTATCCGGACCTTCTATTAAAAGGTTAGTTATAAAGTCTATAGAAATTATATTCTAGAACCTATCTATAATTAGGAGGGGGTATAAGAAACCTTATTTATACTAATAGTTAATATATATACTATAGTAATAATAATTATATATAAATCTCGCTATATCTCTTAATATACTTTCTTAATAGAAATCGTATTATAAGAGCTTAAATATTATATTCTTACTTAAATAACTTACTATCGGTAAATTATATATATATTAGATTAAGACTATAATAAGGGGCTCCTATCTCGATACCTATAGGCGGCTATAATATTATAGCGCGCTATATATTAAAAGGGTATAATCGGCTATTTACTCTTTTATTTTTACTTTTAGTAGGAATTTTCGTATAGATACCTATATAGCCTAAAGCTTTATTATATAGGATTTATTATTTTATAGCGCTATCTCCTATAGGGTTTAGAAATATATATTATAGAATTAGCTATAGCTTAGGTAAGCTAATAAATTATTAAGGGTTTTATAGGGGTATAGTAGGGCCGGAGGGATAAGGATATTAAGCGCGCTAATAGATATTAATATTATAATTACCCTTAAGTAGGGGTCTTTATCTTTATAGTCCTAATCGCGCTATAAAAGCATATTTAGGTATACTACCTAAATCTTAGGATAATAGTATAAATAGTAATTAAATAGAGCTAGTATCTTAGCTTAATATACCTATCTCTTCGATATTTCCTTTAGCGATATAAAATACTTTAAGGCCTTATAGTTAGTAAGAATTATAAATAGGTCTATAATATTCTATAGCTTTATAAATTAGGCTTAAAGGTAAAATATAACTATAAATAGTTCTTTATTATAGATTATATAATTACGCTTTATAGGCTTTAATTTCTATAAGTAATATATAATAAAGTAGAATATATTATCCTTATCCTTTTATAATAGGTAACCCTTAATTACCTTATTAAAGCTATCTATCTTTATAACTATCTTCCGTTTAAGGTCCTATTATATTAAGATAGGGTAAAATATAAATATAATCTTTAAAGAGTTAAATATACTTTAATAAGCTATAGTTTAATAGAAGGGTATATTTTTACCTATTAAAGCGATTAAAAGCGCTATTATATTAAAGAAATAAAGAATAAAATCGTAATAGAAATTTATAAACCCTAAGAAACTATAGACTCCTTTTATATATATAGGAGCCTCTTATTCCTAAATAGCCTAAACTTTAGCTAGGTCTAATTATATTTTTTAACCGGTATAGATAATAAACTTAAGGTATTTAACCTCTTTTATAATAAAGCTATACTTTTAGATATCTAAATTTAAGCCCGCTTAATATAGCCTTTTTAAGATTATTTAAACTTTCGATTAATAGTCTTTATAGGAGCCGCCTAAATAGATAAGGATATTATCTAAATATATTATTATAAAATCGCTTAAGGAGTTACTTAGCGTATTATTAATATAATACTAAAAAGTTATTAGCGCTCTAGTTAGGCTAAATAAGTAGATAAAGTATTTAAAGAGCCTAAAATATATATAGAATACTATAAGATATTCCTACCCTTTTATAATATAGAGCCTATAAAAGGCTATATAAATATCTAATTTAATAAACTATTTAGCGTTAATTAGGCTCTATAAGGTTTCTTTAATTAATAGTAATAGGTAATAATTTTATTTTATTACCTTATTTAGGGCCCGATAGTTAATATAGAATCTCTAACCCTTTCCTAGCTTTTTAATTAATAGGATTAATATTATAGCTAATAATAAGCTCGCTTAGATCTACCCCTTATCTATTAAGTCGGTTATCTACTTCTAAACTTTAAGGAGTTAGTCTTTTAATATATTATATAACGGTCCCTAAAAAAGGTCCGGGTTAAAGCTATCCGGGTTCTTTTATAAATAAATATAATAGTTATTACTCCCCCGATATAATAATAAAATATTAACGCGCTTTTCGTCGAAAAGGTCGTTAAATTGCTTTACTTTAAGAAGGAGAACCTTTTTATCTTAAGGGGACTTAAGGGTTTTTAAATAAAGGATATTAATTATATTATATAGATTTATTATTAAGAAGTAATAACCTATATATAATTTAATTTCGCGCTATATAAGCGCTATAAATATCGAGCTTAATATTATAACTATTAAGTATAATACCTATTACCTCTCTATAATATAGATAATAAGATCTTAGGCTAAATAGATAATTAGCTCCTTTCGTTTTATATATAGAGAGATATTATATCTAGCTATCTATAGGACCTTAAGGATTAAGTCCTTTATTAGCCTAAGGATTATATATATTATAATAGGTAATTCCTATTTATTAATATTAGCTATAAATTAAACGATATTATTAATAAATAAGGTTACCTTAAATCTCTTTATCCTATTATATCGAATATTTACTATAATATATACCTTCTTATAGGTAGGGAGTAAAATATATATAAATTAGTAATATTATATAAAAGATTTACTTATTATAATATAATAATTATAACTATTATTTACTTATATATCGATAAACCGAATAAAATTAATTAATATTAAGATAAAGAATAAATTTATATTTATATTCCTAATAATATCCTAAAAATATATTACTAACTCCTCTTTAATCTACCTATTATACCGCTTCGCCTTTAGTATAAGACTTACTATAAGGGTAATATATTTCCTTAGCTACTTATAGGCTCTTTTTATTTTATTATATCTAATAATTTAATAGATAAATATTATACCCTTTTTATTATTAGGCGGAATCGATAGGAATATATTATATAATCTAATATACTATAGCGAAAATAGCTATTATTCTTTTAGCGCGTATAGATAGTATCTTAATTAACCTATATAGCCTTAAAGTATATATTACGGCTAGAGTTATTAATAAAATAGCCCCTTTTATATAAGGCTAATATAAAGCTAATTATATTAATATTAAATATTAAAATATCTTTATCTTAATATATTATAATACCTAAATAGGGTAATTTATAATAAAGTTTATTATTAAGCTAAAATAATTTAATATTAATTATAATTATATAAATATAGGTTATTACTATAAGGTAATCGTTAAGCGGGATATCCCTTTTAATATAATAGTCTTAAAGCTTTAAGGTAAGGGTAATATAAAGCCTTATTACTTTAATTTTATCCGCTTAAGTAGCGCTACCTAAGAGTTATAATTTAATTTCGAAATATATAAAGAAATTAAAGAAAGGTTTATTAATAGCTTAAAATATATTATTTAACTTTATTATAGCGACTTAATAGTAATAGGGGTCCGCGAAAATAAAATTAAGGTATTCTAAAAAGGTATTAAGGTTATATTTATATTAATCGCCGCGCTTAAAGAAAAGCGCGATCTTTACTTAAACTATAAGTAAAAAGTATTAATAAAGGAAAACCTATTTATTTTAATTATTACTAATAAATATCGCGTTAATAGTTAGCTTATATAAGATTATAGCCCTTTAAATAACGAAAAGGTTCTTATTATTATTATAGGGGGCCCTTATTAGGAATAGCTTATACTATCGCGCTTTAAGGGCTTAAATTATTTCGCGCTATATTTAAAGAATTTTAAGGAGTTTATTTATTATTAATACCTTTATTTTAATATCTAATTACCTAATAATTTTACTACTTAAGGGTATAAGGTATAGTTTAGAAATATAAAGTTTATAAAATATAATAAATTAGCTTTAATATATCTATATATAAGCGCTTAATTAGGGATCTATAAACTTAAGGAGGGAGGTAATATAGCTCTATCTCGCTACCGGTATAGCTATTTATAGGGCCTAATTAGCATACTTATATAATCTATAATACCCTAGACCTAAGCGTAGCTTAAGTCTATAATAATTACGCGCTTAATATTTTTATAAATATAATTAAAGGCGGTAGGTTTATTTTAAAGGCCTTAAAGGTATTTATTAAGAAACGCTATATTAGCTTAAGGCTATAAAGGTAGTATTAATATATTTAAGGGGTTAATAGGTCTATCTATATAAGCGGTATTAATAGTATTTAAAACTATCGCGCTTATATAAATATAAAAGGTATTTTATAGGATTAGCTATTATATATATATATTAAGTTCCTTACCTATAGGGTAATCTTAATCGTACTTTAATAAGGTATTTAATATTATAGCCTTAAAGCTAAAATAATATCTAATTTTAACGGTAAACTATAATAAGTATTCTATTTAATAGGCCTATTATTTAAATAAATACTATTAGGTTATAAAGTATTTAAGATTCTTATAATTTATTAATATTATAAAAGCGCGGTTATAGCTATAAAGCTCTACTTGTTATTATTTAAAATAGCTAATAATTATAAATATTTCTTTATTATAAATTATATAGTTCCTTTTAGCGCTTATAAGCTTATATAAATAATATATAATTAATCTCCTATAGCTATTAACCTTTTAGGAGAATATATTATTAAGCGCTTAACCGCTATAATCCGCTTTTATAAATATTAGCCTATAAAAATCTTAATATATTAAGATTAAGGCTATATAGAAAAGGGTTTTTAGGGTATTAAAAATATTATATTATAAGCGCCTTTATATAAATAGGCCTATACTTATATATTTATTTAAGGGCGCGGTAATATAAAAGAAATTATAGATAAAAACTTTATAGTAGTTAATAAAGCTAAAGAAGCTTTATATTTTATATTTTATTTATAATATATATTATTCTTTAATCGCTTATATTTTCGCGGGGTCCGCTTAAATATTAATACTAGCCTAAATTATAAAGCTAAGGTATTTAACCTTCTTTACCTTAAATTTATATTTATTTAGGTTAAGGTATAAGCTATAAGCTAAAAAGTAATTAAAAACCTTCTATATCTTTTATATATAATCCTTATATAAGCCGCTTATATAAATAAAAATATTATCTATATATATAGAGATATATTTATTAAATAGGTTATTAAATATAGAATTAATATAGCGCTAGAAGGTAGTTAATATATTAAAAAGGCTAAAAGGGGTTATTATTTATTTAAATAGGCTATAATATATATAAAATATTATCTTTTACTCCTTATTATATATAGCCTATATTTTATAAAACGCTTAAATAATATTAAGCTTTATAAACTATTAAGCGCTTATTAAGTTATAAAATATATATTTAATAAATAAGAAGGGGTATTAATTAAGCTTTATAATTATATTAAAAGTATAATAGTTATAATAGAACTAAAGGCCGCTATTAGGCTTATATATAAAGAAGACTAATACCCTAGCTTTAAAGCTACTAGCGCGGATAAACCCCTTATTTAATAGCTTATAGAGTATTTTCTTAAGAATTAAAAGCTTAGCTTATAATATATTATAAAAAGGGCTAAATAGAAAGTAAGGGTTATAGCTATCTACCCCCTTATAGAAGGGGATTATATAATCTATATTAAGCTTATAGGGGTTAAGCTTATTAGCCTCTTATTTATTAAAAAGTAATAAAAAGTTATAAAAGTATTAAAGAATAATCTCTATTAACTTAAAGAGCGATTTTAAATACTTCTTATAAAGCGCTTTATTAATATCCGCTATATTAATCGTATAGATAGATATAATAATATATACCTTACCCTTTAAGTATTATATTAACTTAACTAGCCTAGCGAAAACTAAAGCCTAGATTTCTTTTAGGTTAAGCTATAATATATCCTTATTAAATATATAATATACCTAAGCCTATATTAGGCTAAATTATAGCCTATCTTTATATAATATTAAATATAACTTTATATACTAGAGCTATAGCTTATTAAGGATTAAGGGGTATATTAGGTTTAATATTATATAGGCTATTATTATATTAATATACCTATTAACCTCCGCGGCTATTAAAGCGATATTATAAACTACCGCTCCTTCTATTATATTAAAAGCGCTTATAATTAAGCGTAGTATAATTAGCTTTATTAAAAGGTATAAATCCTATATAAGCGCTTTATTAATTATAATATAGTATTAATATCTTTTATCTATAGATAAGGCTTTTATATTATTAAGAATAAATAGAATAAATATAATTCTTTTTTTAATTTTATTTAAAAGGTTAGCTTTTATTAATTCTATAGGATAGGGCTTTAATACCCGCTTATATATTAAAGCTATACTTTTCCTATTATAGCTATTAATATAAAGCCTATTTTATCCCTATTAAAGTTATTATCTTTAAGTCTTAACTTTAAGATAAGCGCGAAGTATATTATCTATATTCCTATTAGTAGGGTATTAAATAAATAGGGATAAGCTATAATCTTATAATCGCTATTTCTATAATAAAAATAATAGCTAAAGGCTTTATACTTTTCGATTTTATTATTTATAATATACTTTATATACCTACCCTTTAATAGCTTAGATATTACTATTATTTAAAATAAGCCTTTAGCCGGCTTATTACTCTATAGCTTATAGCTATATCCCTTAGGAAGATAAATAGACTTTATAAATATATTACTATTAATATTTATAATAAAGGGTATCAAGCCTATAAACCTTAATATAGAATCGGCCGGTTTCTATTTACCTACCTATTTATATAATATTAAGAAGTATAATATCTATTTAAACCCTTAAATAACCTAAATAAGCTAGGCTATATAAATAAAATAATTAGCTAGTATTTAAATAGGGATAAAAAGCTTTTAAATCTATAAAGAGATATTATTTTATAATTAAGTAAATTTAATATTATTATTTTATATAGCTATATTAATAATATAGGTAAGTATCTCCTTAAGCTTAAAGAAGAAATTACTAAAAAGTTAATTATCCTTTTAATATAAAGACTATAGCTTATCTTATATTTTCTTTTATTCCTAAATATTACCGAAGTAATATATAAGGTAGTTAAAAAACGCCTTAAGTTACCGCGCGCCTTTAGGGCTACTACTTTCCTAAAAGGCCGCGATATAATATATATAAGTCTTTAAGAGGGTATAAAAAAGTATATATTAAAGAATATTTATACCGCTATTAAGGCTTAATTACTTATTTATTATATATTTTATTTATAAGCGATTAAAAAAGAAATAAAAAGATTTAAGCTTTTCGTTTTATTCTAGCTAAAAGAATAGCTTCTATTTTAAAGCTAATATTATATCGGGAAATATTATTATTAAGGCTATAAGTAGCCTTAAAAGGGTAATATCCTATAGCTATAAGATATATTATATTTTATTATATTATATAGGGTTTTACGCTATAGCTTTAAGTACTATAAGGAGCTAAAATATATTATTTATTAATATCTATATATTTCGCTATATTTATATTAATAAGGCTATACCTTTTATTATTAATAAGTCTCTTATTATTATAAGGGTAATAGTTTAATATATTATAGGGTAGGTAGAAGTCTAATTAGGTACTTATTATAATAATAATATATTAAACTATAAAGAGAAAAAGAAAAAAGGAAATACCTCTATATATATTATTCCGCTCCTTAAGGGTCGCTATAGCCCTCTCTATATATAACCGGCTTAGGCCTATAGCCTAGGCTACCTATAGGTCGAAGACCCTTATAAGTATAAGGTATAAAATATAAGGTATAAAGGTTAAAAAATATATATTATATTATATTAAGTTAAATAAAGGACCTATAGGCTATAGTAATTATATTTATAATATATTATAACCGCTTAAGTAAGCGGGCTATTAATTTATAATATTAAAAGCTAAGAAATTTATATATATAAGGGTAAGAGCGTTATAAAGGAAGGAGCCTATAAGTCTTCTATTAATAGCGTCTCGGGTAGGTAATAGGCTATTAGCGTAGGTAATAGCATCTTAAGAGGTTAATAGCTATTAACCCCTTAATAGCCTTTTACCTTAAGAGGAGTGCTAGAGGGGATAAGTACCTCCGCTCTAGTATTATTTTCTATATAGTAGTATATTCCTTTCCCGAGGGGCTCTAACCCCCCGGTAACGCTTATAGGCCGGCTAACCTATCTTAATAACTATGCTAGAGGCGAAAAACTATAATACGACCTATATCCATAAATAGCGTTGGCGCGCGATGGTAGTGATATGACGTACGAAGAACCTGCTCGCGCACGCATGCTGGCGGTACCTCCATGTCCCTCGAACCTGCGAAGGAGCACAAAGTACTACCTCTTTAGGTAGGTACCTCTACCTTAGGTAGCACGCCTGCGTCAGGAATCGATACCTCTCCGTTCGTGCTCTGCGACTAGAGCTTCATCGACGCATGCAACTGCGCACACGACATTGAAAGCCACAACCACCTTACGACGGACGACACAGAACCAGAACTCCCATCATTGCCTCCCAAACTATTGATGTATTTCTCTATAACAGTCAAAGACTCGCCTTCGAAGCCCACCCCCGTCGCAGCCAAAGCGAGTCCGACCTCGGCTGGCGCTGCCAATCTACCCTGACGCTTCAACTTCGACCTTGCCTTGCCGCGCAACACATGAGCCGCCCTAATCCTCATCTCGCCTTTCCTTACGATCCTCTCTCAGCACTCTTTATCCTCTGAATTGCGCGTCATGGATGTCTCTCAGACAATAGCGGGTTACATCTCTCGGATCGTGACACCGACGACGAGCAATGCCCCCGCTAAGATGAAGATCCTATTACTAGATCGCGAAACCGTTTCTATCGCTTCAACAGCCATCACGCAATCGTCCCTTCTAAACTACGAAGTCTATCTCATCGACCGGCTCGATAATACGACTCGAGACAAGATGCGCCATCTGCGCTGCCTCTGTCTCGTACGCCCATCAGCAGAGACCATTCAGCTACTTGTCGATGAGCTGCGAGACCCCAAGTATGGCGAATACCATCTTTACTTTACCAACGTGGTCAAAAAATCTTCATTAGAGCGCCTTGCCGAAGCTGACGATCACGAGGTCGTTAAATCCGTCCAAGAGCATTTCGCCGACTACACCGTCATCAACCCGGATCTCTTCTCCCTGGGTGTGGCTCTTCCCCAATGGCGTATCTGGGGCAGCAATTCAGATACATGGAACCCGGAATCTCTCCAAAGATGCGCCGAAGGCCTCACCGCAGTTCTGCTCTCGCTCAAAAAGAAGCCGCTCGTGCGTTACGGAAAGAGCAGTGCGCTCGCAAGAAAGCTGGCACTTGAAGTCCGTCATTATATGACTCAAGAGGAGCAACTATTCGACTTTCGAAAAGTTGACACAGCCCCAATTTTACTGATTCTGGATCGAAGGGAAGATCCAATAACACCTCTTTTGACGCAGTGGACCTATCAAGCTATGGTCCATCATTTGCTAGGGATTCAAAATGGCCGGGTGGACTT
The DNA here is from genome assembly GCA_000472125.2 of Hirsutella thompsonii MTCC6686. Lineage (NCBI taxonomy): Eukaryota > Fungi > Ascomycota > Sordariomycetes > Hypocreales > Ophiocordycipitaceae > Hirsutella > Hirsutella thompsonii. The sequence continues at coordinate 19,111 of APKU01000186.1, forward strand.
GAGCGAGGTACCCGACATAAGATCTGAACTTCGTGAGATTGTCCTATCACAGGATCAGGACCCATTCTTTAAAAAGAACATGTTTCTCAACTTTGGTGACCTCGGTGGAAGTATCAAGGAGTACGTCGAGCAATACCAATCAAAGACCAAAACGAACGCGGACATCGAGTCGATAGCCGACATGAAGCGGTTCATTGAGGAGTATCCGGAATTTCGAAAACTGTCTGGTAATGTTAGCAAGCATGTCACCCTAGTCTCTGAACTCAGTCGTCGAGTTGCCGCAGAGAGTCTATTGGAAGTGAGCGAAGTCGAGCAAAGTCTGGCATGCAACGACAATCATAATTCGGATCTCAAGGTAAGCACTTCATCACCTCTACAGTAAGCACTAGGCATCGCAAGTCCTGATCATGTTGAATAGAGTATTCAAAGACTGATCCAACTGAGCACGGTAACGTCAGAGGCGAAGGTCGGCCTAGTGGCGCTATACGCTTTACGTTATCATAAGCATCCCTCAAGTGCGCTTCCTATGCTCACAGACCTACTGGTGGCGGCGGGAGGCGTACCGCCTCGCCAAGCAAACATGCCTGTTAGACTACTGTCATATCACCTGTCCCTCAAAACAGCCCAAACACAAGGCGGTATATCAGAATTGTTCGAGTCAGCAGGAATCTTCTCCGGAGCTTCAAGTCGGTTCAAAGGCCTCAAGGGGGTTGAAAATGTGTACACGCAGCACACGACTCTTTTGGAGAGCACGCTGCAGAATTTGATAAAGGGCCGCTTGAGAGAACAACAGTATCCGTTTGTGGAAGGAGGTGGCTCGACAAGGGACAAACCGCAAGATATCATCGTGTTCATGATTGGAGGAGCAACTTACGAAGAGGCCAAAACGATAGCAGGCATCAATGCTTCCACTCCAGGTGTTCGTGTTGTTCTGGGCGGAACATCAGTACATAACGCTGCGACATTTCTCGAGGAGGTTGAAGACGCTTCGAGCAGGTGGCCCGAAGCGAGTAGTAGGCAATGAGATGTCGAGGCTTTTTCAACATTGTGACATACCACGACAACGGTCCGACTACATACGTCCACTGCGGTATGAGCTTCAGTGTCGGTTGTTCCTCGAATGCGCCATGGAAGTTCCCTGCTGTGTTGCGAGGAGTACATGACATTATTTCTCGACTGACTACCTAGTGCAACATGCTTGGTGCATACAAATGTCATAACGATTGCGCTTCGTGAGACGTCTCGGGAACGAAAGCGTCAGAGCCATGTTGAACCATAGTCGACAACCGTGAGGAAACCCTTCGAATCAGCATTGTCTCCTGTATCCAACTGCTCACTCCCTGGCTGCGTGGCTGAGGCCTCATACACAGTCTGCAACGGCCATTTCATCGATCAAGTCATATCGTCATGACCGTCGAATTACAAACCAGGCCTTTCTTAGCTGGGAGATGAGGCCAGAACGCCGTCATTCAATTTACCATCGAACTGAGAGATGCCACCTGACCTAGCTATGACTGGGAGGCACATGCCTGCAAGAATTGAGGACACCTTTTGGTAGGCCTACCAGGTATCTGTAGGTAGGTACCTCTACGGAGCAAAAGGTGCGCGAAAGATTTCAAGGTACCTACCTCTCTACGCGGGCTGAGAGCGCTACGGGATTCATGGTCCGTTTAAATCCCGTCCGGGAAAAAGTTGATGCTACGTAGTAAACCTGACCAGGTGCGCATCCACCATATTCCCCCCCTCGACGCTCTCCCCTGTTTTTCTCAATCACGGAGGGCGTCTTGAGATGCCATGCGGAGGTTCGCCGGTAAGAGACGGCCTCGGCTGTTCATCCGTGGTCCTCGTTTGGGGAGGAGATGCCTTGCTGCAGTAGCACATGGCGCAAGGTCAGTGATCACCATAACAAGCCGTGCACTCGTGCACGAGGTGCAGTCAAACGCTAAAGAAGTGATGTTCATAGACCCTTCGACGTGGTTGTCATAGGAGGGGGCCACGCCGGCGCCGAGGCGTGCGCGGCTGCTGCGAGATCCGGTGCCCGGACCGCGCTCATCACTCCGAAAGTCGATAACCTCGGAACGTGCTCCTGCAACCCAAGTTTTGGAGGTATCGGCAAGGGAACCATCATCAGAGAAATCGACGCCCTTGATGGCCTGGCCGGCAGGATAATTGATAAAGCGGGCGTCCAATTCCATACACTTAATCGATCCAAGGGTCCGGCTGTTTGGGTAGGTTCTCGTGGCCATCTACGGCGACTCGAATGGCGCGGACTGGTGGTTTACTGATGAAACATGTTCATTGCAGGGACCGCGGGCCCAGATCGATCGCAAACTGTACAAGAGATACATGAGGGAGGAGCTCGAGGGATACCCTGGACTCTCGATCATTCTTGAAAGCGTATCCGACATCGTGCTCTCGGACGTCAATGGATCGAATGCCAACGGCGCAAAGAGCGTCATAACTGGGGTGAAGCTCGAATCCGGTCAGATTTTACCCACCTCTAAAGTCGTAATCACCACTGGCACGTTCCTCGGCGGCGAGATTCACATCGGCCTAGAGAGCTATCCGGCCGGTCGTCTTGGCGAGGCTGCCACCTTTGGATTGAGCAAGTCTCTCCGACAAGCTGGCTTCCAGCTGGGACGATTGAAGACTGGCACGCCACCACGTCTGGCTCGCGAGAGCATCAACTTCACAGAAATGGAGCCGCAATACGGAGATGATCCGCCAACGCCATTTAGTTATCTCAACAATCGTGTGGCTATTGAGACGCAATTGACATGCAGTCTGACAACTACCAACCGAGCGACACATGAGATCGTGAGGCGGAATCTCGACAAGACTATACACATACGAGAGACGATCAAGGGACCGAGGTACTGCCCGTCACTTGAATCCAAAGTTATTCGATTTGCAAACAAAGACCGTCACGTAGTTTGGCTGGAGCCCGAAGGACTCGACACTAACGTTATCTACCCCAACGGCCTCTCAATGACGATACCTTCAGATGCCCAAGAGCAGGTCCTTCGCACAATCAAAGGCTTGGAGCAAGTCACGATGCTACAGCCAGGGTATGGCGTCGAGTACGACTACATCGACCCTAGGGGTCTGAAGTCATCGCTGGAGACCAAAGCAATTTCGGGACTCTACTTGGCTGGTCAGATCAACGGTACCACGGGATATGAGGAGGCCGCTGGCCAGGGTATCATCGCAGGTATCAATGCTGGAAGGAGTGCTCTTGGACTACCGCCAGCATCGTTGTCACGAGCCGACGGATACATCGGTATCATGATTGACGATCTGATCACGAGAGGAGTGACGGAACCCTACAGGATGTTCACCGCTCGAAGCGAGTTTCGCATGGCGACTAGGCCCGACAACGCTGACCTACGTCTGACTGAGAAAGGGCGACAGTGGGGAGTCGTGTCGGATAAGCGTTGGACACTTTTCAGTGATGAAAAGCAGCAGGTTGAAGACATGACCCGGGCACTGGAAAAGGTTTCCTTGACACCTGCGCAAATAATTGAAAGAGGAATCGCTCTCAAGAGGAACGATCGTCGACGATCAGGCATCAACCTCCTTCGAGCCACGACGAATCCTAGCACCGGGGCGGCTGGGCTCGACCGTCTTACATCTATTCTTCCGGAACTCGCTGGGTGTCCGCCTCACATCAGGCACCGGGTAATTATAGAAGCGCTGTACGCGCCGTACGTGCAGATGCAGGCCGCAGAACGGGGGCAATTCGTCGGAGACGAAAGAATCCAGATACCCCTGAACTTGAATTACGACACTGTTCCCGGGTTGGCACTTTCGGAAAAGGAGGTGCTCAAGATCACGAGACCAGAAACCCTGGCGCAGGCTCGGCGGGTAGAAGGCGTCACCCCTTCAGGATGTATCCGTCTGTTGGCTTATGTTCGCCGCCACGGCGGTCGAGATATGGACCGTCAAGACATTGTGAGCTAGCTGATGTGTAATGAGGATAAATGAGCCAGCCGGTTCCCTTTGTAGATAAAGCTACAAAGAGCTTATGATCTTGATGCAAGCCTTTACAGGAGTGCAGTATACGAGACTCGTCATCCAGTTATCTGATATCAATGGTGTATACGATTTCGCCGTTGCACAGCAAACGGCGTTGTCAAGTCTTGAGTACAAGCACGCCGTGACTTGTCATACAAGGTTAGCGCTGGATGCGATGGAGGACTGCAAAACTGAGCAACCGTGTGTCTCAGCTTATCAGATCTTAGAGCGTCTCTTTCAAACAAGCTGCCAAGACCTTTACGGAGCTTCCCGCGCTATTACAGTTCGCATTCCCAAAAATTGGTCTACTTGATGATTTTCACGGCGTCTTTACTCAAGATGTAGCTCATGCCACTCCATACCGTAGTCACAGCCACGACGTACCTGCACCAAATTAGCTGGAACGAGGGACGATAACGCGGGAATAAGATGTATCGGCAGAGTCGATCGCCACTTACTGCAAAACGCTGAGCGCCGTGGATACATCGACGTCGACGAGCGGGGCGGCTGTTGTCGCGCCTACGAGCACCAGCTGAAGAAAGGTGTTGTATTTGCTGATCGTGGTCGGGTGCACCTCAGCCGAGGGCAAGGAGAAGTCCCAGTAGCGGGTGAAGGTCTTTGGAGGAGGCAGGGAGATCCAGCGGTAGTAGATGGCGGATATGCCCAGGCCCACGTCTCTGCCCAGGATGATAGTCGCGACCCAAACTGTCGCCGAGCGTGAGTCATTCGTCGCTGCTTACTTGCCGGGTCACCGCCTGGCGGTCCCTCTCTTGTCGATAACTCACCTGGCAGGGACCCCTGGACGGCTAGGCAGACCGTCAGGACAGTCATGAGGGCCTTGTCAGCCATGGGATCGAGGACGGTGCCGACGACGGTTTTGAGATTCCAGCGCCGGGCGATCCAGCCATCGAGCATGTCAGTCACGGCCGCGTAGGCGAACAGACCCACGGCCCATGCCGGCTGGTTGTTGAGGACGAGGTAGCCGATTGCGGGGGCGGCGGCCAGCCTCGTTGCGGTGAGGAAGTTTGGGACATTATAGATATCCTCGTGCCGGACTGCGCGTGGCTTCGGCACCTCTGTATTGGCTGTAGACGCTGAGGCGGCAGCTCTCGAAGAGCCTTGCGCCGTCGAGTCGCTTTTTGAGACGAGAGAAGGTTTTGGTCTGGGCAATCGAACACAGCTTGTTAGCCGCTGCTTCGCTCCCCGTCCCCATCAAAGCTTGATCACATTTAAAGGATCAATCTCTCGCGCCGTCCCGGGCCCTTCCCTGGGCTTTGCATCAAGCCAAGGTTCGACATCTTGCAAAGGGGACGTGGGGAGATGAAACTTGCCCGTCATGTCGGTGCCGATGCTGTCCCGCAAAGGTATATGAACCCCATCTGAGCGCGCAATGCCGCAGTCGCGGAGCCAATGTCACATCAACAGCGGAAACTCGGTCTGTCGAAATACGTCCCGATGCGAGGAGGAGCTGTGGCCGCCGCGGCGGCAGGGAGCGGCAGAGGCTCGAGGCCAGGCTTCTATAGCAGGCGGCCGACATTGAGTGTGGTTCTCGAGGATTTGCGACGGCCGTCGCCAGGCTTCGAAGGTAGGCTGCCTAGGCTCCCAATCGCGGCCCATTCGATGAGAGGTGGTTCTGGGCGTCTGAAAGTGTTGTGCCGGGGCAATGCTGTCGTTAGCGTAGTAAGTTGTCTTGCAGTTCGCAGATGTGTCGACGGTCGAGAAGGCGAGCAGTGGGGCAGGACGTACAGTACTGTATAGTGTAAGTAGACATACAGGGCACGACGATCACGAAAATACCTCACAGTACCTATTTTAGGAGTGTAAATTACACCGTTACCTCCCATCGCGCAATCACAATTTGTGCAGTAACATGAGTGTTCGCAGGAGCCACCACAGTTTCGGAGGGCACAACAGCCAAGTAGAGAGCCCACTTGCAAGTCCTGTTGCATGAAAAAGAATGTCAGTAATTCCCCCACCCCCTCACATGCGATGCCGCGATGGCAGGTATGGTATCTCGATGCGTACGGGATAAAAAGCATGGTACAACGTGATTCAAAAGAATATCCAATGGCCAGCCTATTCAAGAACACACAGAGCTCCCGTCAAGCAATACGTCTTCTTTGAACGGGCACTAAGAAAGTGGCAGGTTTCGTTCAGAAACTCGATTCATTCTCACATTTGGAACTTGGTACGAATAGGTCATCAGGACTTCATACTTGCTTCACATCGTGCCAAGTAGACTCATGGATTGCCATTTAGCCTCGCTTCAAAGTATACTGGGTACAAGCGAAGATGCAGCTTCGCTGGGGTCCTATGACTAAAAGACTCTTCCAGGATTGTCGCAGAAGGGAATGAAAGCGCCGCCAGTTAAAACCCAATTCCCATGAAAAATATGGTCCCGAGGTATCCTTGTCGCTAATGCACATTTTTCTCCGCCAGCCAATACTATCTCACAATAAAGCAACCGTACAGAGCCTGTCCGAACGCCCCTAGTATTGCTGCTCGTGTGGGCCATCCATACTGTCAAAGGCCCATGTAGGATTGTGCTCGTCTAAAGCGTACTGGTGCGAACCAGCAGCATGGCTAGCGACGCCGTTTGCTGTAGCCTTGAGTTGACGAGGGGATGGGAAGCCTGACCCATCCTGACCATTCAGGGACGATGGTCGATGCTGCATATAGTAAGAAGGCTGGTGTTGAAGGTATGGCTGGCCGTTGTTCGGAGCGACTGATCTGTGATCTGTCACAGAAGCCATGGAAAGACCAGCCAGATCCGAGGATGGGTTCGTTTCGAACAACGAAGCACGCCGTGGAGGGCTATGTGTCGGCATATTGCGAGGAAACTCGTGGGCTATATTGTTGCTTGAACCATAACGGGCCGTGCGATTCGGGTCGAGCGCGTAATTTCCCTGGGACTGCGATGCGTATGATACCGGCGGCGCGCTGTGAGGCGGCATGGATGACGGCGTATGCGATGCCATTGTAGGAGGTGGCGGCATGTGTGAGGCCATAGGAACCGGCATGGAAGAGCCCATCGAGGTGACATAGCTTGCCGGCGGGTGCGTTTGGAAGGGAAAGGAAGCGGGATTTGAATAAGAAGTGACATCAACGGGGTGGACGGCAGGGCCTGACCACGCTCTTTGCAGAATACTGCCGGAGGCGCCAGGATAATCGGCGCCGTGAGGAACCGCCGCCGCGAATAGAGCAGGATTACCGTCGGGGCCATATTCGACTTCGTCCACTGGGGCGCGAAAGCTTTGGGAAGTCATGAGATCCATACGAGGTACTGTATCCCTAAGTCGAGGGTCTTTTGAAGGAGTGATTAGACGGCCGTTGATAACGTCGTCAACGCTGTAATAGCTGACGAGATGGTGTGCGATGCCGTGATAGGTGACAGTGATGGTCTTCTTGACGAGCCCATCGGCCTTGAAAGGGTAGGAGTCGATGAGAGAGCCGATAAGAGCCCTCTCGGAATCCTTGGTGGACACATCATTGTTTCCAGGAGTAAAATTGGAGACACTGGGCCGGGGAGTGGGATCGCTCTTGTGAATCCCTGCCGATGAGCTCTTCTTTTTCTTAAGGGCTCTCTTCTTCTCGCCTGGCGGGAACGGTTTCTCGAGTTCGCGGTAGATAAGGAAGTTGCCGAGGATTCGGCTGGGGCTCCAGGAGACGCCATCTGTCCAGCGCTTGATGCCCGATGCATGTTCTTGGTAGATGAAGACGCAGCCGCTCTTGATGAGATCCTGTCGCTCCCTATCGTGAGGACGACGCGGCACATGATTGAGGATGCCGGTAAGGGAACCCTCAAAGAGGATCAAGGCGTCAAGCGTCGATGCGATATGGCCGTGCCATGTCGCATTGAGCGGGTTTGACTGACTTGACATGACCACGGGCTAAAGTCTGCAACCGCAAAATCTTAACCTTGGCCGAAACACAATCCTGTGGTAGAAAAAAGCTTTTTGCGAAAAGGGGGAAGTCCAAGCAGGCCAACGGCGCCGAAAGCTTGCCTGAAACGTCCGAATGAGCCGGCAAGAGGTGCAGAGAAGCTTGGTTGAATGAATCGGGTTGGAATTCGAGCTAGAAGAGCTGAAGACGAGTTGATGTCGGAGCAGTGGCGAAGGAGGAGGTATGGAAGGAGGAGGGGAAGTAGCGGCCAAGGCGAGAGAAGAGCAAGAAATGGGATGATTATAAGGACTGTGACAACGCGGGTACCAATCTGCACAAGCAGTCGCCGTAGAAAGTTGGTCAAGGTTTGGGGCGAGATTCGGCTGGTACGCCTCGTGTGCGCCTCTGGCGGGAAATGACCAAGCTGGCAGGAGCAATATGAAGAGACGTCGAGGCAGGTGGCTTGGCTTAGCTCGGAGAGAAGCAGGCGAGGAGTGGGCGACGTGCAGGAGATTGACTCTCGAGATGCGTCCTCTGACAAGCGCCGGCGAGCGGGTGCGGGCGATATTTCTCCGGCCGACAGGGGAGAGACGAGAAGAGGAGGGGACCAAGGAGAGTTTTCTGTCCAAGGACCATGGGCAAGCAGTGCGGGTTAAAGGCGAGGGTGTCTGATGATGCCAATACCAGCCTGACCGTGACAGAACTGGATGCAGACAAGACGGACAGGGACGGGTCGGGACAGGGCCGAGGGCTAGAAGAGGATAGCCTTGGATATAGAGTTTTCCAAGGCGTAGGGCTGCGAGGAGAAGGCGCCCGGAAGAGGCCTGATGGAGTCGTCCATGAGCGCCATGGGATGCCTACCTACTTACCTCACCCTACTTGGGTGCGGTACAGACTACAGGACAGTACTGTAGATTGTGGGCGCGTCCTGTACAACAATATTGGCAGCTTCAAAAATCCGATGCTGTGCTTGGGGGTGCAGCCAAGGTGGGGGGATGGGGGAAGTGAGGGGTGGGGGTATGATTTGTGTGGATGCGGTCCAGCCAGCGCCGTGTGGGCTATGGAACTGGCCGCCAACTGTGGGGAAGCAGAATCCGTGCTTTTTCCTAAAAAGGCCAAGTAGGATAGGTACCTTGCCTGAGGCTGATGCCAGTCCGTCAGGTACTGCCAGGTACCCAGCATGAACAGATCAGTCTCGAAGAGAGACCAGAACACGATGGACGGGCACGGACTTGGACTCCAATCCAGCTAATGACCAGTAGTCGTTACCGTAGGTAGGAAGCCACCCGAACAGTCATCGTCAGGTAATACGGGGTCCGCCCTGTCGAGGACGACAGGCAGAGATCAATGCCATGGTCCTCGAGGGGAAGAGAGGAGAGCTGGGGAGAGAGCAGTTGAATGCACGGACGCATTGGAAGGACTCGATGCTTTAGGAAGCATGGCTAGGTAACGCGTGCCAACAGAGCCATATCGTTCGAGGAAGGAGGATCTTTCGGGCTCCTGCCGTCAATGGCCTCCGACGATCGGCTGCGCTTGCTCATGCGCGACTGCCGACCCATCGCCTGCACTGCTCTACTGACAACCCCGAGAGCTAGGTAGGTATTAGGTAGGAGGCTTTTGCACGAATCTATTGTGTGCATTTTGCGGCCATTCAGCTTGCGGGGACGGCCCTGCACCTGTCTCGACGTCGAGCCTAAAGCTTGGACCGGATGTCAAGAGATGCCAGGCGGGAACCTTAATCTTTAATCACATACTCTCCTTTATAATATGGTTGGGGAACGACTGTCTTCGAAACAGCAACGGCTTGATGTCGAATCGCAGAGTATGCTAAACAGATCTAGACTGGCTATCCAATCCGCAGACTGGTCGAGGAACAAACGAATACCCATCCTCTGCCCCGAGGCCTGTCCGAAGTACCTACGATATCTCGTCAGCTAGAGTCTCCCATGCGTCCGCGCACCTGCCGGCATACTGCACACATGCGGACATGGATCTCGACGCATGCAGGTGTGGCATGCATATTGCATGTACATCCGGTACTTGGAATACCCGCAGTAGTCCGGTTCGGACCACCTGCGGTTAACCCCGTCATTGGCTCGATCCCCGCAGTACCATACCTTACTGCACGGTATTACAGCACAGCACAGCAAATAAGGCAGACGGGAGTCTGGAAATGAATCTGCGGCAATTTCGAGAGGCATTCACACGCAACGTGATCGCCAAGATGCGGATGCAACAACGACGAAGAGTCGCCCCAAAATTTCATCTTTGTCGAGGGAACATGCTCTAATCATCTCGGCAGTACGTACTTCGTACGCTCTGTGCCCCTAAAGCATCTGAGACATGTGAGACATAGTCCGCCGCCTCGACACGCGGCACGGAGCACACCCCTTTGGGCCTCGAACTGCCGGGGCATTGACCTTTTAAGCCGACGGAAGCGATAGGCCGCCAGCAGCTTGTAAGACCAGCGACCGAGAACGGCCTCACCGGGCAATACTGTCAATCGGAAGACGCAACCAAGGAGACCGCTCTGCCACAGAACGAACACGAAGTAGTGCCCCTTTGCCCGCCCCTTGTCGCCGTTCACGCATAGCTTCACCGACGCAGCTCTTCCCCAATTGTAGCAGCTACAGTGCAGCGCGGTCTTGAAATCGACGCGAATATTAAGCTATTGCGCCAGCGGACGGGCGGCAGGCAGACAAAATGGAGAGCGTGAGGAGCCCGTCGACGATCCAAGTTAATCATCCGGGAAAAGGGCGGGCACCCAAAGTACCGAAAAGGTATCAGATCAGACGGATGCGCCAAGTGATATAACAAGGCCGTTCTTGTGCAAGACATCCTCGGCAGACTTGTAGCTTGCCAGACATGTCTCTCCAATTACCTGCAACCGCCCAGTACCTACATTACACGTGCTAATAGACCCACTCTTATGGATAAGGTATTAATAAATCTCTGAAACCCGAAGATATCTAACGATCTCGCCAAAAATCTGCTGCACCGTGTAACTACATATGCGGCAGCAACATGCCGCACGTGCAAGTTCTTAGCACAGCATATACTGTAGGTAGGTATATTCGGGTATATATGCCAAATATGCAGCTGCACTTTTCAGATACGAGGTGCGCGGGCCCACCCTGCTGTCTCGAGTGCTCTGATTACCTGGCCAATTTTAAATATACATAGGCCTACATGCCCCCATACCTTACATACCTACTGTACTAGGTTAGAACCCAACGTACCTATTGTACTGTACTGTACACCTAGGTACCTTAGGTGTGAAGGACGACTGCTCGGCAGATGCAGGTCGAGAGGATAAGGCGAGCGAGATCCGCTCTGTAACCGGACCTTTTACTGGACCGGCTAAGCATGAATCTGCCGATATATATAATACCAGCTTCTATTATTGACTGGGTAGGGTACGGATACACTGCAGAGTTTCTCTCACCGATGTCCTGAGGCGCCAGCACGGGCGAACATCGTCATGAGGCGATCCAGGTATTGTCGACCGGGTTTCCAGCTTCCTTCGCTCTACTGTACATACAGTAGCGTACCGCACAGCCTGCACGCCTGCCTACTGTACTCCGTACTCATCTAAGCATCCGTAATGCACGGCGGACAGCAAGCCGGCACATTCGAGGGCTTCTCTGCCTCCCCACCTATAGGATTCGTTCTCCATTGGCCCAAATCGCTTGGTCATCCAGTAATATCACACTGTAGAGGATACGGATACGTGCTACTATATGTACTATACATACTGCAGTATAGATACTGTAGCACCGCGCACCTCTGAGCTCGCACCGGCCCCTTTTACCAAACGCCACATCACGCCTTGGCTTGGCCTCCTCTTGCCTTGTCGGGTAAGTTGACAGCGTCGGGGATGGATAGCAGCCCCTCTTGTCGTGCGTGAGACGATCGACGGAAATGGATAGGTCTATCACATATAGTAGGTAAGCCTTGACTGTGCATACGGTACAGTACAGTTGCCCCGAGTGGTTGGATATCCTTGCTGGCCGAGCACAGCAGAGTGTTGGCAGCTTGACACGTCTCTTAGCCATCGGCTGTCTTGTACGAATAGTCGACCGAGGATTCGAGGAGATGACGCCAATCTTCGCGCAACACCATGACCGCTTCTTTGGACCATCGCTCAGCTCATCCTAGCTTTGCAGATAAAGTCGTGTACAGGCTACAACTGGCAGACTATAAGGGTGGTATTCCCAACCAGTGGTCTTGTGGATGTCCTATGAGCAGATAGTCACATCGGTTCCTGTCGTGGCTGCGCACACCTGCACACCTGCATTGCTGGCGCCGGGGCCCCTTGGCCCTGGATGGTGCATCCAACACAGATCTAGGTATACTGTACGCTTGTGCGCGCCAGCACTCATTGTGCCCATCGTGTCTCGAGCTTTCCCAGGTATAGCGGCCGTTAGCAGCCTCCCCAGCCGTCTAGCACCGATGCTACTACGGAGTGCACGCAATGCCTCCGGAGATAAATGGCGAACGGTGCTGCTGCTGCGACTCTTTCGGCAGGTCCAATTGGTTCACTGCGAAGAAGTCTCTCAAGTCAATGCATCGTGCCTCGCAGTACGTAATTCGTATATTCTCGTCGCTAAGCACAAAGTAGGGTACTGAAATGTATACGTACCTATCGACGCTTAAAAGTTGTCTTGGCCGGTGGCGCTTCGGCGGCTATCTTGCCGAACTTCACGTGTCTCGGTCAGTGGCAAAAATCTGCGACTGACAGATCTCAGACGTCAAGCCATGCAGCTGCAGCTCTCAGCCTCACAAGCCCCACAAGCCTCGCCATATCATGTGCGCGACGATTTCGCACCGTCGCAAGGCAATATCCAAGCGAGCAAGACGGAGCTCTTCATGACCTCGCCTGCGTCTTCCGGGAGCTCGAAGGCACGGGGTTCGCGAACAGACAAGCCCTAGTCCGCTAGGAGGTATTCGCTGCCGGGCTAAATAGAGGCGCATCAACTGTCAGGTCCGTTAACCTCTTTCGTCGACCAAGGGCTGTGCGTCGAGCTCTTCTTCCACTCGTTGGGGGCGAGCGCTACTCAGACGCAGACACGTGCTCTATATGGCGACATTAACGGCACTATCCAGCCGGACCGGCATCGATGCTGAGTGCTGGCCATCCAGGACACCAACGTCAAGTCAGGTACGTAATCGGTCCCGTGACGCTACTGCATCATGTGAGACATGCATCTATATTCAGCAGCGTACGAAGTACTGCATGCTTACATCTAGGGGTCAAGGCGAGCTTGCTGGTCAGTTGAAGGTAAGCAGTGTGCGAGAACGGGACGTCATTGGGCTGATTGATGCCTCCTGCAGATTTTGCATGTCCTTCCGCACGATCCTTTCATGTGTTTTCTTGACCAGGTTGGGCAAAAGAGATACGAAACGTGACAACAGCGATGACGCCGCCCACGCTCGAGTAGCTTTAGCCTTGCAATGGAAGCCATGCTTCGATTATGCAGAAGAAATATCAAGTGCCTTTACACGATGTTGATCAAATCGTCAGCTTCGGTGATGGACCACAGAAGAATGTTCAGATTCCGTGGCTTTCTCGATCCTACTAATCAACAGCCCGATCTTTCGAAAATCGAGATATCCATGTGATGGATCGTGCAGGATCGTAAATTTTCCAACCATCACTGACGCTGGCCAGCTTGGTCGGGGAATCGGCTCCGGAGACATGATGCGGAGTAAGTAAATCAAGGGGCTGTCGTGCGGCCGAATTCTCGGTGCTTGGATGCTCAATGATTGCGCGGGGCCGCAACATCACTTTATGGCCGTGCGCCGCGACTATTCAACTCCGATCAATGAGAGCAGGCTTCAAGGTGGTCACTCTGTCTGGCAATCAGCCATGATTGATGCTTCGCCATCGCCTGGTCGCCTAACCTCGTCGACTGGGGCACCATTACGACGGACTGTAAATTACTACTGTACAGTACAGTACTGTAGGCGCGATGCTCTGGCCTCGTCTCAGCTGCTACCTCTGCGGGGATGCTCCATTTTGAACGCCGACCATCGTTGAATGCCACTCTGCCCTTGCGGATCGCGCTGCACATAATAGTACAGTACAGTACCGTACCGTACCGTACCGTACCGTACCCAGGCCTGTCGTATGGACACTTGGACTGGACAGCAGGCACGTCTGTGGAGGTGGTGTGCCACCTCGGATGGGCACCCGTGTCCGTCAGGGCGGGACTAGCGAGGACAGGCTCTGGAGATGCATCCGATCTCCGTGGCGTTGTTGGCCAAGATGCGACGCGACCAAGATGCGTCGTATCTTGGTCGTTTGAGGCCGCTCCATGCAATGCCCTGCATTGCGCCTGCAGCGTTACATGGCATGTTTCGTAAGAGGCTCTTTGGAGAAATGACCCGCATGTTGGATTGGGCTCACATCTCTGGTACTTCGTACGAATAGGTGCTTCCAGTACCGGTACGGACACAGCTGCATCCTATTTCGAATGCAACCACTTGCCGCCTCCCTTGCCCGGCAGGCAAGCAGATTGTAAAGATTTTTGCATATTCGTACCTAAAAGTGCTGTACGAAGTACAGTAGGTATGACTACGAAGTACATACTCGGCATTACCGTGCAGTAGCCAGTCGTCAGGTGACGCTGCATGCATGCACGAAATGCGTGCGTAGTATTTCGTGGCCTCGCTCGGACGGGCTCAAGTAACTGATAAATATGATTATCTCGAGAAGCACAGAAAGGCGATCGGTGCATATTTCGTTGCAGATGCGCAACCGTATTGTCGGACCTGCTCATCACGTTGCTGCATCCTGCTACGGTATTGGTAGGTGCGCCTGACTGCTATTCATGACGGCGTTGCGTTGAATAATTGCAGTCGGTCCTTCGTACGCACGAGAACGGGGAGTTGCCTCTGCAAAAAGGAAAGAAAAACCCTCCATCTGCAGGCACACCACTTGGACGGGTAGATTGGCGAAGGTCTCCGCAGTGAAGCGAGGACTCGATCCGGTTCCTAACAGTTGCTGCATGGTACACTAGGCGCGGTAGGTAGCTCGCTCTTTCCAGCTCGCAGCCGCTACGAAGTAGTACTGTACAGAGACCCCTTGTGTGCAGGGACGGACCGAATCCTACCTACGCAGCAATTCAGCTGGACTTTGCAATTCTCTCGGTCTGGCTCTTTTTGCTTGAACTGCCGTTCGCGCACCGGGGCCGTCGTGGGTACTAAGGCAGGGCCTTCACAATTTGACACCCACTGTTTCTCGCGCCCTGTACCTGGCATGGATTTGCTTCGTGCCGCGTGCACCCCAAGGAACCCCGGCAACCTGCGCCTGCCATTGACAGTAGCTTGAATAGCAAGTTGAGATTTCCTGCCACTCCTGGCTGGATGGTCTTGGCAATTTTCACGCACATCAGCCTAATGGAAGAGCCCGGCCCCTCGCAGCTGCCCGGGTCCCCAACGGCGCCGGAAACATAAAAGCGGAGATATTACAGGGCTCCATCCGAGGCGTCCAATCATCTCTGGCCCTCCGGAACCCGCGCTTCTCTTATCAAGGCTCGTACGATGAAGGACCCCACGTCTACTGCTACCTATCCACTCGGCAATCACCCACCACCCCGGCAGCCTGGCCTCGCACTGCTCTCGCTCGTTCGGACAGCCCGTTCCTTCAGTCTACAGTATTCGCACTCGTACTACATACTGTACATACGTGACAATGCTGAAGGTCGAGGCCTTGGAGTCCATTGTGCAGCTGCGTCATGACGTTGAATACGAATCGCTGTTGCGAAATTCATGTTGAGCTATCGCTTGCTTTTTGTCTTATTCCGCGCCTGTCGAGCACATGCTCTACTTGCCGTCGTCAAGGTCACCTTGTGTGAGGGGCAACGCATCCGCATTGTGCTGTTCCATGCAGAGTGGGCTTTGGTGAAAGCGGCACTCGGTATTCAGATGCCATGGGTCGGTGTCAGCAGAGCCCCCCCGAGGGGCTTGACATTGCAGTACGTGCAGCACGCCATCCGCCTTAGTGACGAATGCGGACGCCGTCTACCAAGAGTCCCATAGTAAGCGGCGATGGCGGCAGGGCTAGGCCAGGGATCGAGAGGGCAAGATCGAACGGACAATGCTTGATAATATAGCAGAGTCAGCCAGGACTCCATGAAGCTTCACCTATAGCAGTGCGGAACAAGAGGTCGCAGACTAAGCGTCTATGGAAAGCAAAAGCATCATCCCCAAGTAAAGCGTTCACATTGTCTTTGACTGTGAGAGCCGCAATGCTGCCCCAAGCCGTCCAGGGACGGAAACGCTACAGTAACATGATACGTACGTATATGTATACAGCAGTAGTGCGCGAAGGACATTGGGTGAAGTCATCTTGACCGACAAGCTTCAAAGCCTAATGCACTCTGCTTAGCCTAGCTGGCGTCAGGCCGGTGTTGACTCCTGTAATGTTCTCGACGTGCTGCTCTTACAGTATCGACTTACAGAATCGCATAATGCGAGGGGTTCACTTGACAGCACTGGATTCCACGCTCACTGCCGCGGCTATTCTGTGATAGCCCGGTGCGCATACAGTGGTAGTGGTGTTCTTCAAGTACCTCCCCAACCGTCTCTTTGCGAATCCATGTCCTCCGCATGCCAGGGATACCGTCTGAACCAAGAATCGTCTCGAAGCATGATCCCTGCCCCATGCAAGCTCTTGTGGGGACGGCACTGGTCAAACCGGCGGCACTCCCCGTGTCGTAGATGTCATGATGCAAAACCCCTGCTGCTTCGTTTCGATTAAAGATTGCCCGCCAGGTCAACGCAAAACCATCGAGCGCCGTTTCAATGCTGAACGTGTCTACAATAGCTGTCCACGCCTCCTTCGAGATTGAGACAGGCTATGTACCGTCATAGAACCATGGCTCTTCGTTCGGTCCATATTTTCTTCCCGGCACCTGCATTGGAACCGGTATCGTGCCTTGAAACAGACTCAAGTCGGTCGCGTCGCCGTTACTGCCGCCTGTCTTGCGGACCGGAACAACGACACCACACTCCCAGTTGCGGCAGTTCATCTTGGCTTTACCCGACTGTCTCTCCTTGACCACTCGGCCCCTTGAACGAAATGGCGAATTAGTATCGTCATCTCGCGTTGGGACTACTGCAGGATGTCGCCTCCCAATGGACTCACCATGCGCTCTCTGACAGGTTCGCACTGCCCACGTAGGCCCATCCCGCCCACGTTTCCGACTGCGGGCCTTCGTACCATCCCTTGGCTTTGCGCACAAAGATGAGCTTGCTGTGCATCAAAATCCCTTTCCTAGTGTTGATGCAGTCGCGCACCAGTTCTCTGGGAAAATCTGGTGACCGCCACCACTTGGCTTGAACGCATATTGTACCCGCGGCCTGCATGTTTAATCAGCTGACAGATGCACACTACGTATCAACCGGTTATGACCACGTACACCTCTGCCCCCGTGGCTGTCAGAAACAGTCTTATTCGTCGGGAAGTATATGCGGAAACGAGTCTTGACCAAGTCGGATGGCCCTACTTGCTTGCCGCCCTGTTTTCGATTCGTCCTCTTATTGTATTCCTTCATGCCATCGTCCCCTGCATTTGGTCAGAGTCAAATCGTCGATCTGCATAGCTATATCCAAGCATCCCCATCTCCCCACCAACTTTGCCGCCCTCTCTCGGAGGCAAGGGGGTCGCTATGGTGTGGGGTGAGAGCAGGGCCCTTCGACGTTGACTCACCTTGGCAAGCATTGTACATCGCCTCCACGAGATCGCATTTGATGGAACCGAGTGAGGCACACTGCGAACTTTTGTTAGCGTGGATGACGCGTGGTCTATCATGCCACGTTTGTCACATACCACCACATCAACTTCTATGGGCTCGGTGGTTGCTAGCCCTAGGGAGTGTATGGTAGTGCCCAGCCCGCAATAGCCTTTAACGAAGACATGTTAGTCACCAAGCCACGTACGACCACTGATTCGTCACGAACCGATCTGGTTAAGGGATTCACCCGTGTGACCTCCTGGACTACATGTCGTCAGCGTGATCGGAGCGTGTTATTTGGATAACCGCAAGCAAGGCTTACATGGTGTTCACAAAGCCTAGATTACGAGTTCTCGAGAAGTCGTAGCCGGCAAGACTAGAAACCATCTTCTCCTCGACACCCATGGCTCGAAGGAAGCGCTCGAGCTCCAGTCTGAACGTGGTGGGCTGCGTGGCGGGCCGCGGATCCTTGGCCTCGGCAAGCCGAGGAAGATCGATGAGGAAGACCATCTGCACCCGCGAGATCAAATCAGCGAGCTGGCCTGCGACGGTGGGTAATTACGGGCTCACCCACATTTTCCATGACACCAGTTTCTCCCCAGTCGTATGGAACAAGGTTTCCCGTGGGCACGACGACGCGGAGGTAGTGAGAAAATTTGAGAAGTTGCAGCTTGGAGTGCATGGACCCAGGGCCATGCATATGTGGGAAGCAGAACTTTACGTTGGGAGGCACATTTGCTCGCATCAAGTCCTTCTGAGAGACTCGATTAGAATTCGAACACGCATTGCGGGACTCGCTGAGCAAAGCGCGCAAGTTCTAGACCGTGCGTACCTGTGCATCGTCGGTCGCAAAGGCGGCAAGGAGGAGCTTGGTCCTGGTCATGTCAATCTTGGACATCATCCACTCCTCGTCCCACTGGTATGACGACAACATGGCAAGTAACAGTTTGTCCTTTTGTAGCACCTCTTCGATCTTGATGTCGTCGCCCTTTCGCGGGTGGCCACGGACCCAGGTCCGCTTGATGGTAGCATCAGGGTACGGAATTTCCGATCTCAATTCCGATGCAATGACGTGCGCCGACGTGAGGGTCGCCTTCTTGGCCGGAGGAGGCATTTCAACGATTTCGTCGTCGGAAGGGCGTCTTGGGCGTTTCTTTGCTAGTCGTGCCAGCCGCTCTTCTTCCATCTTCTTGCGGTCGAGCGAGAGCAAGCCGAGTGAAGGACCAGACGGCTGAGAGGCATGGCGAACTGAAGATACGATTGAGGGAGTGTCATAAGGTTGCGATGGCGATGGCTCACGTCGGCCCTGGTCTTGCAAGGAAAGTGCAATAGCAATCTTGAGGTCCTTGTCCTCATCCCAATCTGGGTTATCGTCGCTTCCAACGGGATTAGACCCGGCCATTTTCGTCTCGTCGGAGCAATATGAGAGGGTCGTTGAGTAATGAGCCAGGCGATCGGATTCAATCGGACGCGAAGGATGCCACGCGATGCGCAGACCGCGAATCGAGATGAGGCATCGGTGCGTGGTCGTCGAACGCGCCCTCACGTGAGCTACCAATGGATGACGTCGCGCTTTCCGTGGGTGCTATTCTTGCCTACAGTATTGTGGGTTGCAGAACCTGAGGCAAGCATGAACCAACCAGCAGAGTTCCGGACAAGTCGCCCCGCATTTGGTCATGTTCATGTTCGAGGATATGCGCACGGTATTAGCATGCACATTGCAAACTATTGCCGTAGCCAATATGCATGTGGGAAAGGAACGAACTGTCACTCCTATCGTGTATCTGCTGCTCGATTGACTACCTCAAGACTCCTGGCCGCAACAACATGTTGAGCCGAGGGGAGAACATACTACAAGACACCGAGACATTGAGATCTTAGTACGTACGTACTTCCTACCTTACAGTACAGAGTGCTGAAATGGTCCATGGCGCTAGTACCCATGAACAGGATACAAAGTACAGGGTGCTTCTGTGATGCAGCCAACGATATCGGCGGCTCATCCATGACGTCCTCGATAGCCTTCCGTGTCCGGGTTTTGTCATGGTAGACTTGACGGCGTCCCGCAATCTATAGCTACTTTTCCATAACGCTCCGACCGTTCGTAAATGATATTCAACTGAACTGTGGATAATTCTATTCGCAAGCCAAAATGGCCCCGTCAAACGGCAAAACGAAGCACGTCGTGATTGTCGGCGGAGGCGCTGCCGGCATGGTATGGCACAACTCTCTTGTGACGATTTGACTTGAGTTTGGCTAACTGTGTGATCAAGTCCTGTGCGGCCACGCTGGCTAATCATCCGGATCAATTCAAGGTTACAATCTTGGAGAGGGCCGACGTTGTTGGCGGCCAGGCCACTTCCATTCCGCTTGATGCGGAGCGGTATGGCGCGCAGTGGATGAACAACGGTGTGCAGGGCGGCTCAGGGGTGAGTTCTCAGCAAGAGACAACAGTCAAGACGACGAAGTTAACTAACGATGCTATCAGATCTTCAAACATACGTTCAACTTCTTCCGTCAGCAAGGCTACCCTCCTCAGGAGGTACAGCTGCAGGTCGCCTTTGGCAAAGGCGAAAAGGGCTTTTGGACCAATGTCTTCCCTAGCAAGCTTGTGCAAAAGTACGCTGCCGACATCAAGAAGTTTGGAACCTTTCTCAAGGTCGTCAAATGGACCATGCCGGTGCTGGGCCTCGTGCCCATATCCATTATGCTTCGCGTCTTCTTCTTCAGCAAGGACTTCGGCGACAAGATGGTTTATCCTCTCATTGCCCTTTTCCTCGGTACTGGCAACCAGACTCCCAACGTCCCCTCTGCCATCGTTGAGCGTCTCTTCGACGACCCCAACATGAAGCTCTGGGATTACGACCCCGTGACACTGTTGCCCAACTTGCCAACAATGTTCACTTTTGATCATCTTCATGCTTTCTATCGCACTTGGAGAGACAATCTGGAGAAGAAGGGTGTAAACGTTCGCACGTCAACAGAGGTCAACGAGGTGTTATTTAGGTCCAAGGACGGCGTCAAGCTTCGGATCAAAGATGTGGCCTCGGGCAGCATGACGGAGGAACACTTTGATGAGATGGTCATGTGTGTTCTGGCCGACGATGGCCTCCGCATCCTGGGAAAGCAAGCAACCTGGCGCGAGAAGATGGTCCTCGGCGGCGCAGCCTTCTACGACGACATCACAGTCACTCACACCGACCGCGAGTACTTTGAAAAGCAGTATGAGACTGCATTCAAGCAAAATCTGTGTGCCGAGCCAGAGACGGACTTTCAGAAAAAACAGGTCGCTTTCGCAAAGGGTGACGGAGATGACTCTGGCGGATCGTCTGGGGGCTTCCAGCCCATGTACTACACCTTCTCTTACGAGCAGAATCCTCAGCTCATCGAAATGTCTTTCAACTGCAGCAACTACCAGCACCAGCTGAAGAAGGCCAACTCGGAGCCTGGCAAGAGCTTTGACCCAGTCTACCAGACAATTTTCCTCAACAAGGACTTGAAGCACCTTTGGACTATCGATGACATCGACGAATCCAAGATTCTCAAGAAGAACTGGTGGCACCAGCTTGGACACAGGTGGCAGCACTACCTCCGCGTTGTTCCTGGCATGATGTTCCTCAACGGCAAGAACTGCACTTCCTTTGCTGGATCCTGGACTTTGGTTGTAAGTGAATCCTTGTCAGCGCTTCACTCTTGATACTAATGTCGTCTGGCATGCAGAACATGCACGAGCTCGCCTGTGTCAGTGGCATTGCGGCTGCGTACCGCTTGGGCGCAGACTATGTCAAGTTTGACGACTTTGCTCAGGATTTTTTCACCAAATACTTATTCCTATCTCACGGGCTCGTGTTTTCACGAGAGGAGAAGCGAAGGCATCGTTCGAAGCACTCATAAATGGAGCACTCGAGATTGATTCTGGTATGTCATCTCGACACCAAGTGGAGGATGTTGGTTTTGTGGCTACGGATACTTCATGAAGAGTCCAGGTGTGCTCTGGGCTTGGTAAGCACGGCTTTGCTCGCCTTTGCTCGCGTAAATGCATGTGCATAGATTTCCCTTCAAACAATGATCAAGAGGTAGCACAGTCGTGCGCAAATGAAGAATGGCGTCTCAATCGTGAAGTATATTCGTCAGTGCTCGAGCTCGTCAATGCGCTTAACTCTTGGGTATCGTTGGGAGAAATCGAGGCAGGTCTCATCCAGTCGCCAAATTCCAATAACCCCCTTTCCCTCGACACAAGTCGCAAATCAAACACCATGTAGATCCGACTGCCTTCTCATAACCCCAGCACGTTGTTGAAATGCAGATCCGCGCAGCGCGATCCAGTCCCAGGAATATTGCGCAGCTGATTTGTATCTGTTTTGAAAGCTTCCCGATCAAGTATGAACGCCTGTCTGCAGTCCGGACTAATGATGTAGAGCCCACCGAGGCCGTCCATCAATGAAACCCAGGGGGGGTCAACTGTGCGATAAGATTGAAACGCGAAAGCTTGAGAGGGTAGAAGATGACAATCGCAATTGTGACGCCGATGTTATTTAAGAGGAGTTTGATGTCAAGTCCAGCTTGAGAATTCGCCGAAGGTCTTTCTCCATAGCCTGGAGGTCGTTGGGCCGGCCAGGTTCTGCAAATCCAGGCTGAGGAACGGGCATCTTTGAAGTGTAGCCGCCAGCAGCCATGCCCGCAGGAGAACCAGGTGCATATAAAGTGTGGTCAGAGTTTCGATTGAGGTTGGCCTTTCCGCCGAAAAGGAACTTCTTGAGGGCTTCGGCAGGATCCTCGTCTGACATGGGCTTGCGCGATGGTACGTTACGATCTTGGTCACTAGGAGACTGAGCTGTGTTGGTCCGGGCAGCTCGAATCCGCTCTTGGTACGGTGTAGAAAAGGCGGGTCCCATTGGCATCCTGGGTGAACTTTCCAAATCGGAATGATCGAGGCCACTGGATAGCTGCCTAGAAATTGGGCGACGAGACTGGCTGAGGTTAGAAAGACTCGGGGAGTTGGTAAAGTTTGGCTGAACCGGCGGCTGCGGAGAGCACGGGCCGGACACATTTGCGTCCTCGGGATGCGGCCGACGATGCTGTCTCTCTTTCTCTTCCCGATGTGCACGGAACATGAAATCGAGAGGTGACTCATGAGATCTCGGGACTGATGACGGTCGAAGCGGAGTGGGTGCGTCGACGTCGGTTGCGGGTGGTGAGGGCTCCTGAGCAGAATCCTCTGCGCCTGCGTGAAGAGGGGTATCACCGGACGGTTTGGGGTGAAAGCTCGGCATTGGAAGAGCCGAGGGTGCGGGAGAAGCATGAAATGTGGCACCCGCAAAGGCAGCGGTAGTCGAGGGTTTCATAGAGACGCAGCGCTGAGGAGGCGTCTGGCGGCCGAGCTGGCTCGAGTCGGGTGAATTTGGCGCGTTCTTGCCCCTGGTCTTGGTTCGATTTCGATTCTTGGATCCATCCTTGGCGGAATTGAAGTCCCCGAAGGCGGGAGACCCAGGTATCGGCTTGCTGGGGGTTTGCGGTGCCCTGCGATTGCGACTCGCCTCGAGAGCGACTGCGTCGTTCTCGGATGCATAGGCCTTGTGAGCGTTCGGTCGACCATCGCCGCGGCCTGGTCTTCTGCGAGCAGGCGTGCACTTGGATTGCGAGGAAATGTCGTTCATGGTGATACGATGGTGCCGCCCAGTGATGAGGGGGACGAAGGGGATCGTGGGCGGGTTCGAGTTCGAAACGGGGCTTGGCGATTTAGATCAGCGCGGAATTGGGGACGCAAGTCGAGATCGGACGATAGGTCTTGAGTTTGGTTGCTGCTTGGGAGTTTGCGCGGCGCGATGTAATTGATGGATGAGACGTTTCTCGGATGCTCATTGTATGGCCAAGGAAGCTGGATGGAAAGGAGGAGGATGGTGGTCGAGGGGAAGAGGAGTTGGGGGGAGGGTGGGTTCAGACTGCGATGGGAGGCTGGATTGAAGAAGACGTGGGTCGAGGCAGGTAGCCGCAGCCGCCGAGAGGGGTGTGGGGTACATGGGCGATACAGCACGGAGTGGCGGACGGGGCTTACAGTCATTCTGACAGTGACTCCGGTCGGCCCTCTTAGCACTGGGAGTTGGGAGGCATACAATTACTGTAGTCTCCATGCCGCTCTCCCCTGAGTTCATGCCCAATCGGAGCTCCACTGCTCTGGCCGCTTGGACCATCCGATGGCAGGAGTTCTATTTGCGCCCATCGATTGCGCGAGTGTACAGTAGTGTAGGTGCGTAGGTACCTGACGGCATGCAATACGTGCTTGAAAGGATCCGTTGTCTGTGCCTCCCTTGACATCAAAGAGAAGGCTTAGTCCTATGCCCGCCTTTCAGACCTCGCGGCAGCCAACTCACGAGACAGCGCGTGTGGGTGTTGGATTTGATTCTGATGGAATAAGTTCTGCTCGAAGTTGGTTTGCTGTCACCAAGGTACGGTGGCAATGCGGCAAACACCCGGTCGCCCTTCCTTCGGCTACGATACTGAACGCGTGCTGCATTGCGATTTGACCAAGAGCCATGGATGTACAGCTCAACACACTGCAGGTGGCTTCGTGTCTTCTGTGAGGTAGCCTTGCGTGCCGTCTGCGTAGCTTCGTCCGACCTTGCAATGTGCGTTCGAATCGCGGACTACGTTGTAGCCAGCTACCCTACACTCTCGCTCGAAAAGGCTTGTTGAGACTCGTGGGCACGATTCCAGGCCAGTGTGGCATTTCATCATATGCCATGCGTAGCTATGGGTTATACTGTCGATATAGGCGGACTGCTCCTCTTGGGAAACCTAGTGAACGTTTACCGTCAGTGTTGGCAGAGTAGGGATCCGGGGCTGCGCAAACTGTACTTCGTACCTACCAAGTAAGTTGACTTACTGTCACTGCACATATCGACCTGTGCCGTAGCAGTGCCGTCCGCTGGCGCCCCCACTTGATAGTCGATATAGTGCTCCGACCCTGCCCCGCAATGTCCCACCATAGGAGGGGGGGGGGGTAGATCTCAGTCACCAATTGCCTTACCTAAGGCACCCAACACTCGTACTAGACCTGTGCAGCTGTCGACGTTCAGTGCAGCTCGACCTGTTTGCGAGAGTAACAGTAACGGCGTCATCCACGCGGGCAGCACCAGGCGTGTTCCCCAAAACCACACAGACGACACGGCAGAAGGATTTGATCACGCATGAAAAGTCTCAGCACACTGCCGTACAAATTAAGTTGCCACACAATCGACGACATTCACACACGAGACGCCCGATTTGCGCAGTGTCATCGAGCGTCCATCCCGCCCTATGACTTAATCGTGTTCACCTAGATTCAAGCTCTCGTCCTCAGCTTCGAGAAAGTCCCAAACTTGGTCTCTTACACTTTCAGGATTGTATGCAGACCACCGCACAGATCCTCGCAACGAGGAAACGTCAAGCTAATGATTTCGATAGAAGTGCCCGACCACTGACATCCCGCCATCCAAACCTGCCTCAGTGTGTACGCCGGATACCAGATCGACTCCGCTGCGTATCATCGAGCCCTTGAACCCCGAAAGTAACACGCCAGCTCAAGCACAACAAGTCATTGCCGAACATGGCCGACGTGGAGATGAGCGATGCGCCAGCTGCGGCCAAGAAGGCCGAGGGCTCTACTGGCAAGGCACAGGAGGGCAAGAAGAAATTTGAAGTAAAAAAGGTAAAACAATACCACGAGATGCTTTCAACTGTTGCTGATAGATCACAGTGGAATGCTGTTGCATTGTGGGCCTGGGATATTGTGGTCGATAACTGCGCCATCTGTCGCAATCACATCATGGACCTCTGTGCGTTTTCCACATTCTATCCAGCTCTGCGCCATGCTAAACAACGAAAACAGGTATAGAGTGTCAAGCGAATCAAGCTTCAGCCACCAGTGAGGAGTGTACGGTAGCTTGGGGTATTTGCAACGTAAGATTTGACCCTATTAATATTATACCACACGATCCGACGCTGACACGCCAGTAGCACGCCTTCCACTTCCATTGCATCTCACGCTGGCTGAAGGCTCGGTCGGTTTGTCCATTAGATAACAGGGACTGGGAGTTCCAGAAGTATGGTCGTTGAGTCGGGACTGCAAAATCTCAGAGAGATGGGACCGCGCCCAGATGACATTATGAGATATGATGGAGCGGGTTCGCCGAGAAATACAGCAAGAAGGGACACCTGCTGCATGAGGGCGCGTCTATAGCAGTCTTGGCCATACATGTGTCGTATAGTGAAGTCAGTCTCACTGCCACCCGGAGCCTGCCGGCAACCATCGGACTGGATTCTTGTTGTAGAAAGGCCATTGAGGAACAACAAGAAGAAACGTCAAGGCAGTGCCACCCAATCCAATAAAGACAGCCTGTCGGATGTCTTGATAATAGTAGCCAATGTTGAAAGCCAGTAGCTAGATATGTGCTGTTAACGAGCTGATGAGCGACGAAGGGTAAAGACATCGACCCACCCCGGTGATGGCTAGCATGAGCGTCGCGTAACCTTCAGCTCGTCGCTGGCCCTGAAAATCCTGTCGAAGGCGTAAGTTGTTGCATAGAAGAGCACAGCAAAAAAAGAACGAGGGATTCTTACAATTGGACCATCGACGACGTCGCGAATCTTGTCGAGCAACTCTTCGGCCATGATGGGCAAAGCGGGTGAGCCGACACTTGGCGCCCGCTTGAAGCCTCGAAGAGTCGAAACAATTGTCAATGCTTGACCCCAGATATGAAGGAGATGCAGATAAAAAGGGACTCTTGGAAAGTACGGAAACGATGAGGCCGCTCACTGCGACTTCGGATCGAAAGCAAGTGTAGAGTGAGGTATGTCGTTATCTGAAGGTACATGGACCTACCAGCAAGTACGACTGGAGTCACCGAGTGAGTTAACTAACGTGCACCACGGGATGAGGTGTCCTTGTCCGCCTGCGACCGGGGTGTTCACGTGCTTGCCTCCACCCTCTCGACCAGGGGGCGGGCTATTGCAATTACATAATTAGTCTGAGTGCCACGCGGCGACAGGAACCGCGGCCGCCGGAAGACTCCGAAAGAGAGGGTGACACAACAATGGAACAAACCACAAGCATACTGCGCTCTGCACTTCGTAGCGCAGTACAGTATGTATGTACCCTACTGTTCTGTGCGAGTGAACCACGCGATGTATTCTCCGGCACATGGTGACCTCTGTGCGAAGTGCAGTAAAGAAGACGTGCTGTCCCGAGGTCGTATCAACAGTCCCAGATGGGCAAACATCCATGGCCTAGAACCAGATAACCAAGCGGCCTGCGGCTCGCTAAAGCTGCCCTTGATACGAATGCAAGAGAAAGCTAAATCGACCTGCCTATCATGTAAGCGATGGTCGGGTCAGCCAGCAAGGTAGGGGGCCCAGACGGGAGAGCATCCGGGAAAATTTCCCCTCCGCCCGTCGCGCCCCATTGACTGCCGCACTTTCGACCTCGCAAAAAAACAACCCACTTCTTCTCAAGCCACCACGAACCAAAACACCAAGGCCTGGTTTTCCAGAAAATTCACCTGACAACCACTCACCAGCCGTCCGTCCTGCAGACGAATCCACACATCTCTCACTCTCCCTTTGCATCACTCTGTCTTCTACGCATTGGCTCATCATCAATAAGCCGCTCACCATCGCCGACCCCTGACTTCCCCTCATCACCGGCAATCCCTCGTCGACTCAAGCCCAGGCGCTTGCTGCAGCTGTTCTCTGGATCGTATCGCTGAAGAACCCTCCCGCTGCGTACTACAGCCCCCTCTCGGCCATTCAACCCTCACAGTCGCCTCACCGTCTTCAAGTTGGCTTCATTCGCCGCCTTTGTGTCGCCTCCTGCTTCGCTCTTTGGCCCTGGCTTCTGGGTCTACAGCGGAGTCAACAAGAAACCCCCCTAAATTGTCGCCGACATCTCGACCGACTACACACTATATACCGACCATCATTCGTCGACTCTTTCCCGTATTTCACGGTGGAAGGGCTACAATCGCTTTTACGCCGCGACTTGCTTCCATAAGTCCTCGGCGCGCCCTTGCCGCGCCGGGTGCGCCGACCAATCGTCAATTGCGAGCCAATGCTCTCATGGTGGCGACAAAGTATGAATTTTCGTCGTTGAATTAGGTTCACCCTGCTCAGGACGGTCGGTCCCCGTCTCATCCACGGCTTCGGTCGCATTTCTCGCAGCGATTCATTGCTTAAAAGTTGAATTTGCGTCAAGTCTACTTGCGCCATGTCCGATAACGACGGCACGATGCCTGATACCGGCTACAACGCCCCCATACCCGAGCTAGACGACCATGAGCACATGCTTGGCTCCGGACAGCGAGTAGGGCGCTCTCGCAGGGGAACCTTCGACTCTTTGTACGGAGCGCGCCATATGGAGTCTGAATCTGGTACATCGGGGGTACGGATCCGTGACTTTGAAGAAGCAATCGTCGACGAGGACGCACTAGAAGTGCCAACTGTCGCACGACATGGACGTCGTCCGACCGTCGAAACTGCGAATGAGACTCGATCTCTTTCGCCACCGAACTCGGTCAAGGCCTTCGCCCAGGCTCGACGACGGGAGCGTGATCTATCCTTTTCCGAGCCCAAAGGCGAACACGAAGATGGTGTTGGTCGAGCCATGTCCATTTCGAGTCGTCGCAGCCACAGAAGCAAGCCGCATACAGTAGACAACGATGCCAGGAGCCTCATGACCAATAGGGAAGCCGAAGAAGATGTCTGCTTTCCCCTCCAAGACGGCCGGCGAAACAACCAGCTACGTATAGATTTCGACTACTTGGAGAGCTTCATCAATGCTGAGAGGGCTGCACACCACGACGAACGTCAAGCCCCCACGGAATCGTTTGGTGATCTTCGGGCCCAGGCGGCTGATACCCGCCAAACTCAACTTACGACGATCGACGGAGACATAATCGATATGCCCTCTGAGGGGTCCATGTCAAATGAGAAAGGAACGACTGAGCCGATCACTAAACCCGTTACCAAGCAGGCAGCCCAAGCAGTGGATAACAACCGATTCAGTTTCTTCTCGTCTGCGTGGGAGAGTACAATACACGCGGCCGAGATGGGCGACCTCGTACTTCCAGGAGAAGATATTCGCGGCCTATTCGAGCTTCCTA
This sequence comes from Hirsutella thompsonii MTCC6686, assembly GCA_000472125.2. Taxonomy (NCBI): domain Eukaryota; kingdom Fungi; phylum Ascomycota; class Sordariomycetes; order Hypocreales; family Ophiocordycipitaceae; genus Hirsutella; species Hirsutella thompsonii. The sequence continues at coordinate 47,882 of APKU01000186.1, forward strand.
AGGAAGAGACTGACGGCGTCTGGTGGTTAAATGTCAATCGCGCCTCCAAGGAGGAGGTTCACGGAATTTGCAAAGCGTTTGGCGTCCATCCGTTGACGATTGAAGACATTATCACTCAAGAGGCGCGAGAGAAGATTGAGCTCTTTCCGTCATACTACTTTGCGTGTTTCCGGTCATTCAATGTCGTCGAGGAGCCAGACGGAGTCGAGTATGAGCCCTTCAACATCTATGTGCTTGTATTTCGTGAGGGGACGTTGAGTTTCAGCTTTGCCCCGAACTCGCACGCCTCTCAAGTTCGCAAACGAATTACGGCACTGAAAGAGTATGTTTCGCTTAGTAGCGACTGGATTTGCTATGCTCTGATGTAGGTTTTCTCACGATTAATGAGCGCAGGACTACATTCACTAACGTATTGCCAGCGATAACATCGTGGACTCGTTTGCTCCGGTCATCCGAACAATCGAGCTTGAAGCAGACGCCATTGAGGATGAAGTCTTCGTCATGCGGCAAGATGATTCCAGTTCTTTCCTCCGATCGATAGGACGAGTGCGGAAAAACTGCATGGCCCTGCTACGATTGCTTGGTGGCAAAGCCGATGTTTTGCGCGGATTCACAAAGCGCTGCAACGAGAACTATCAAGTGACACCGCATATGGACATTGGCATGTATCTTGGCGACATTCAGGATCACGTCGTGACCATGGCGACCAATCTTGGCCACTTTGAGAAGATGCTCTCTCGGGCGCACAGCAATTACTTGGCGACGCTTTCCATCAACAGCATCTCTCAGGGTACAGACACCAATCGGGTCCTGAGCAAAATTACCTTCCTGGCCTCGATTCTTGTGCCGCTCAATCTGGTCAGTGGTGTGTTTGGCATGAATGTCCCGGTTCCTTTTGCGAAATCGGATCGCTTGGAACCTTTCTTCGGCATCATTGGATGTATGATCCTTATTTGCGCCGTATTCTTGGGTCTGGCTAGATGGAAGCGATACATTTGATGAGAGACTCCAATGAGACGATGTTCTTTTTTTGTTTTGCATATACGCCCGACTGGGGCAAAGCACACGCATATATGAGGACCTATTGTAAATAGCATGAACCACTATTGCGCTGGCTAGAGTGTGAAAACATCCTAGGCATATTTATCGTATTTGTCTCGCAGTGCAGCAGTCCCCTGAGCTGAAATGTACTTTGATCATCAGGATGTTTTTGGTGCCGCGCAGCAAGGTCAGTTGTACGGAGACAATGGCCACCGGCCGACGAATCAACGACAGGCTGCTATGTGCTCAGGGGTGGGTCTCGCGCTAAATGCCGATTACTGTGTCGCCGGCGACTCGATATTTTGTCCGACCTGCATCTCCGACAGTACTCTTCAAGCCAGTATAGCACAACCGTTTAAGTGCTACTATCAGTCGATTGGATCTTTGCTCCTGAAATACAAGACAAGGCAGTTCTGACAGTAATACAAAAATCTTATACTCGACCGCACAGCCTCGCACAGCCTCGCACATTGCCCACCATGAGCTCCGCGCAGACCGGCATCGACAATCTCGACTTGGATAAGCTCAACGACACCGACAAGGCCGAGCTTCGCCAGTTCCTCGCCAATGAGCAGCAGCGCTCGCGCATTCAGTCGGGTATGTCAATGCGGCTGGCCACTTACCTTGCGTCATCCGTCCTCTTTGTCTTTCCGCAAGACCCATGCTGCCTATACTAACGTCACGGGCTTTGCAGAAACACACAACCTGACGCAAATGTGCTGGAAAAAGTGTGTCACGGCGAACATCAAGAACCCCAAGCTTGACGGAGCCGAGGAGGCTTGCCTGACGAACTGCGTCGGCCGATTCCTCGACCTGAACCTCCTGGTGATGAAGCACCTCAACATGATGCGCTCCTCATAAACGACTGCCAATCAGGCTTGCGGCCATGTATAATTACTTTACAATCCAGCTATATCTTGGTTGTATGAGATGTCAGATATCCTTGGCCTGACGTGGGGTTCCACGAACTTTGCACGCGGAGCGTCAGGGGTATTGCACAAATTTCGCATTCAGTAGCTCGTACTTGGAGGCACACGGACCGATGCCGGGTCTATATGGAGTCAAGACAGGCTGGCGCAATTCTCGCGGCAAGCCTAGGGTGTGGTATCGCTGTAAGACTGTCTACTAGGTATTCATGACACATGACACACGATCCCGTCTTTTACTTCATTCTTAGAGCCGGGCCTTAAGAGATCCTGCGTGGTATCGCTCTTTTTGCATTGGAAACGACATATAGCTTCAGTGCGCCTTTTTGTGACCTCAATTCCCATGCCCGATGCCGTGCAACCATGAAAAGACGAACCGAATCCCCCGATTATATGTGAACGGCGGTAATCCCTTACACCAGGGACAGCTTGTTGGCAGCAATGTCGAGGGCATCGACATCGGGAGTCAGGCGGGCGTAAGCCTTCTTGGAGCCGTCGGGGCTACATCATCCTTTAGTAGGAGACCTTTCAATTCTCAACTTCCTGACCAAGCTTACCGGATGAGGGTGTTGATCTTGACGCAGTCAATGTCGTAGAGCTTCTTGAGGGCCTGCTTGATCTGGGCCTTGTTGGCCTTGACGTCGACGATGAAGACGAGAGTGTTGTTCTCCTCCATCTTCTTCATGGCGCTCTCAGTGTTGAGAGGGTGGATGACGATCTTGTGCTCATCGAGGCGAGGCTGGTGAGGGATCGACTTGCGGGGGTACTTGGGCGAGCGAGAGAGCACCAGGGTCTTGGGGCGGTGGAAAGACGTGCTCATCCGAACCTTGCGGTTCTTGTGTGAGTGACTCTGGAGAGGCAGGAAACCACGGTCAGCAGTCGTTCGCCTCGATCCCGACAAGAGGGTAGTATGCGGATTCAGCAGGAAGGGTGGAACTTGCGCCTTTGAGGACAGCCTTGGCAGCAGCATTGGCCTGCTTGGTGCCCTTAGGGGCGGCTATAGAGAAGACTGAGCATCAGCAATCGCCCTTTTTCAGAACTCGCAAAATCTGCTGCTGCATGATGCGGTATAGACCGACGACGGGAGACACGAAGCCTGCGAGAGACCTCGACTCTCGTCATCGTGGTTGTCGTCGAGCGATCTCATCGAACGGCGTCGAATCGTGACATGATGGCCGCTGCGACCGTCGCGTGCCGTGTCGATGGAAAATTCAGGATGCGTCACTTCGTACCTTTCTTGCCCTTGGTGTCCTTGCCGGCGGCCATTGTGTCGGAATTTGTCGTCGCGGGCGGAAACGGTGGTTGTCGATGGCTGTGCGGGATCAAAAAAGTCGACGGAATCGTGGCCGCAAATGGGGTTTTGGACGCTGTGGGCACAATTTCCGCTTAGGGCTGTCTGGTGGGAGCCCCGCCTTTCCCGCAATGAAGAAATTTGATTGGTTCAAGCAGTGCCTGTCTGGTACCATGCTGGTAAGTGACGCTAACCAATCAGATACTGCGCTCACTACTGCTGTGCAACCCCCAGTTTCGGTCTGCTTACGTTGAGCGACAAGGCAAGTGAGAGTCTTTTGACGAAGCGTCCGCTTCCTATTTGTACTTCGGAGTTGCAAGAGATGCCCTCACTCATAGTCGCAAACCCTCATTTGACTTAGGTTTGATTGAGGCTCACGAGCGCCGTACCTGGTCAACTCACTTTCTCCATCGAACGTCCGTCCCATTGCAACATAAACTGAGTACTCCTGGCTTCTCTAAGTCCAGGCTCACGCTGAAGACGAGTGTGCAAGGCTTGGCGATCCAAGAGCAAGAGCCAAGCAAAGAATCAATCGCACATGAAACACCTCCGAAACCCTTATTTTGTCGTGTGCAGAGTCAAATCGGAACGACGAAAGAATCATCGAGTTTACAGTATTCAGAATCGGCTCATTCTCGCACTAATACATCGCTGACCACTTACACGAAGCCTGGACACTAAAGCTTGAGGATTCCCTTCATCAAGATGGGCACCAGAAAGAAGACGCTCAGGAGCCTCAAGTCTGGCCGCCCTCCCACCGCAAAGGCAACTCGTTCCATGTCGCGCAAGGCAAGTCGCACTCTCATCAACAGCCACCATCAGCTGGAGAAGAAAAGACGTCAAGCCATAGCAGAAGGGAACGAGGAGGCAGAAAAAGCTTTCTCCGCGGACATAAATGCTCTTGGGGGCCTCGAGCACTATCAGCAGGCCAGTCTTCAAGGACAGAGTCTGGAGCGAGGCGGCGATACATCCAAGGTTCTACTCGACTGGCTACCCCTTCGCACAATGAGGGCCTCTGGAAAGCGCTGGAGAATGCTCGAGGTCGGCTCTCTGAGCACCAAAAACGCATGTTCGCTCAGTGGCCTCTTCGACATGGTGCATATTGACCTCTTCAGTCAAGAGCCTGGCATTGAGCAGCAAGACTTTATGAGGCGTCCGCTGCCAGAGTCCGACTCGAACAAGTTTGATCTGATATCACTCAGTCTTGTCTTGAACTTTGTGCCTGACTCTGCTGTGCGCGGAGAGATGCTCCTTCGGACAATTCAATTCCTACAAAGGCATCCCAGTAAGCCAGGCGATGACCGAGCTGCAATGCTGTTCCCCTCGCTCTTCCTCGTCCTACCTCGCAGTTGTGTAGACAATTCTCGATACATGTCGGTACCGAGGCTTAAGGAGCTTATGGGATCGCTTAACTACGAAGTGGTACAGGAAAAGTCATCACAAAAGCTGTGGTACAGTCTCTGGAAGTGGACACAAGTCCGGCCGCGAACGACAATCAAATTTACGAAGCAAGAGGTCAACCCCGGTCCAAAGAGGAATAACTTCTCTATTACACTTGATCATGCTGCTGGGTCGACTACTATGGCGAGTCGGTGAAATCAGGTTTATACCGCAAATATTTATTGGCGGAAAGAACATCATGCAAATCACCTTTGGCGAGTTAGGACAGACCCTGGCGTGAGCTCTACGACAACACCAACCGGATGGTCCACTGTTTGTAAAGCAGACTTCGTTATGGGACCATGAAGCGAGATGTGCTTGGCCTATAAGGACGCACGTGGACGCACTGGTCCGGCACGCTTGTTACAAACGGCAAGGATCACTAACCTGCGAAGCTCATGCAGAACTCTGCCCTTGCCTCTCGCTGCCAATGCAGAGTCTGAACTGTCTGCATTTTCGGGTTTCAGAGTATTGGGCATGAAAGCATACGGCGACAAGTCAAGTTGCGGCGCATCAAGACGCCAGGTTTGGTGGAAACAGAGGCCTTTTCAGAATACCTTGCATTACCCCTGAAAAATGCTTTCAGGACTGCTTGCGTGAGACAATTTCGTCCAAAGATGCCAGGCGAGTCTTGATGCTCTCCGCCGCTTCTAGGGCGAAGTCGCTCACGGCGAGTGAGGATATGACATTGTCCGAGGGCAGCGGCGCATTGCCGGGTCGCGTGACGGGGAGGCTGCGCATGCCGGCGGCAAGGGCGGCCTTGACCTCCTTGATGTTATCGCTCAAGAAGAGCCACCGCTCAGGGGCAACCTCTGGATGACTAGATAGAATGGTTGCATAACTGGAAGATTCCGTCTTGGGACCCGCGTTGATTGTGTCGAACCAGGCGGTGATGAAGGGGGAGAGATCCGAAGGCTGAGCAGATGTGTGAGAGAAGAACAGTTTCTGCGCCGGGACGGAACCAGATGAATAGATGATGACTTTCTTCCCGGCAGCGTGAGAAGACGTGATGAAAGGCCCAACATCGGGAAAGACGGGGGCGACGAGTTCCCCCGAGTCGTAGCCCTGCTGCCACAGGAAACCCTGAAGGGCCTTTAGGTAGGGGGCCTTGACGTCTTGGGCGACGAGCTGACGAACGTGTGCGTCAAAGGCAGAACTGTCTTGGCGGTATGCCTCGGGGAAGGCGTTGCGGTACTGAGCAAACTCGGGCGAGTCCCAGTAACAGGCCAAGCGGCGGGTAAGCGCGTCGAGCGCATATGGGAACTATGGCTCAGGGGCATGGCGTCAGCTCGTTGCATGGAAACAGATCTTTACCCCCTTGGTCGGCGTCATTTGGGCAGAGATGCAGCCATGCCGCGCGAGGGCCGGAGGGGGAGCTAGGCCTAGTGTCTGGCAAGACGAAGCCGAGAGCCAATGAAGGCGGCGGTGGATGGCTCGCAGCGGCCAGAAACGAAGGAGACGCTCGACTGACCAGAACGTCGTGGACAAATGAGATGGGACAAACGGTGCCCTCTACAGATGGCGGCCGTAAGTCAGACACGGTTCGGGAAGACGGGCTACAACGGATGGTGTGGTGTCCTGCACGAACCAATGTCGAGAACGACGATGTCGCAGCCGACGAGATTGTCCACCGCCATGGTTCTCTTCTTTTTGAGAGCCTTGACGAAAATCGCCGGATCCGGTAGATCTAAAAGTGTTGAGAGGTGTGGGAGGTTGCAGGAGATGGGTGATGAGGCAGATGTCGTGAAGCGGTGAAGATGATGTTGGAGGAGAAAAAAAAAACAGAATTGCCGTGAGGTTGCGACTAAGGCTGTGTGGTTGAGGTCTATCATTATTCGTTCACACAATCACATAATTTGCCATTGCCATTGCTCGCCATCGCGATCTCGAGCTCGGCATGCAGTGGCTACCATTCTACTGTATAATATACGCGTGTTGTGTGTCTGTGAGTTCGTATACCGTACTACGGTGCCGTTGTATGTGTGTCAACTTGATTGATTTCAGAAATGCAGCAACCAAGTTGCGCTGCGGCTTTAATCGTTCTCCGCCTCCGCAGTTGCCTTTGTCGCGCGCCTGACCAGCGATCCGGGAATTACTCCGCCCAATCAATATGCCCATTGCAGCAATAATGTCATTGCAGGGGCGGATGTGATTCCGAATCGCCAGCGAGAGACGGACAGGCAGGCACAGGCAATGTTCCTGACATTGTACGAATCCGTACTTCGTACTTCGTACTTCGTACCACAAGAGCAATTGCCGCAAAGTGACAGTGCCTGCACAGCTACAGTAAGGTACTTGAGGTTTTAACCTGCGAATACGAATTAATTTGTAGCCTACTTCGTACCATGGAGTGACTGACCAGACAGCGGCATGGCTTTCTTTGACTTACATGACGGCGTCGCTTTGTGCAGTGGCGGTCAAGAAAAGAGACAGGTTGGCGGCGGCGCTCAAGCGAATGGAAGCCAGGCTGCATGCATATGACTGATGTACGTATGCCACACGAAACCTATGTACGATCCTTTGCAGCGCATACAGCACACACGGGCACGCTACAGTACGCACGCTGCGAGTTGCGGGCGTGACAGGAAGCTGGCGCGGCAAGATGGCCTCGACAAGATGCGAGAGAGAACAAAGCGATTAGTTGACATGGCTGCGTTGGACACCGAATACTTTTCCATTTCCGGCACCAACACTCACCACACCACTCTTGACCATCTCACACATACATACATAACGTGCATGCATACAAATACGCACACACACACACACACACACGCACCAGGCACAGGCAGCCGAATCATTGGGACCGTCACCGACAAGGCATCTTGACGAAAGAGGCGTCCGCCCGAGCACTCGCTTCCGCCATTGCGCTCGCCCCCGATGCGTGGGAGGCTCCGTGAAAGGACAGATGGACCTACTTCTGCGCGAGTTCTTTGTCCCCAGACACCCAGACACGGAGGGGCTACTTGGAGGGCGCCGCGGATCGTGAATGAAGCCAACCATCACAATCACCACGAAGGCGATACTCCATTGGCACAGCCCAAGGTTTCTTGGCCTCCACGCTGGCTAAATCGGAGGATTCGTGCACCACCACCTCACCGAGATAGTCGGTCTGTAAGCTTTTCAAGTCCGTCGTCGTTCTCCGCATTGGCAGGAATGCACTGCGGACAGCGGCCTTCGTCATGCGAGCGTCAAAGTCGTTTTACAGTGCCCCAACCGAACCCCGGCGGAAGGGGGAGGGGGGCCAAAGGGGGGGAGGCGCGAATTGCGGAGGATCTGCGGAACGTCCCCCCGTACTGCACAGCGTCGTGTTTTGGGGGTTGATTGGCGAGCATGGCACGTGCGCTTGCACAGACGAATGCTGCTACAGAGGCCGAGTCAGAAATCTATTCCGAGGTTCAAGGGTATTTGGGAAGGGCATTTTTTGGGGGTTGCGTCTTTTTGATGAGTCGAGTTCCCTTTGAGTGAGGGCGCAACTGCGGGTCGAATGTCGCGTCCCTTCCTGCACGGATAGGCGGAGTAAATTACCAGGCTTTACTTCGTACCTACCTACAGTACTCTGCGCAGACATCAAAGGTACAGTATCCAGGCACCGGTGACAAGATGGTCAATTACTTCGTACAGTATACGTGGTGCGAAGCAAGCAGGCACCTGGCCTAACCCCCGCTGCTTCCTCTGGTACTGTGTGTTGAAGAGATGAAGACACTGTGTCTTTGTGCTACTGCACGTACAACACTCTTCTTACACGACGGGAACCAAACACGCCTTTTCATGCTTGCATTCCGGCCTGCAGCGGGAAACTAAACAAGCCTTGGCCGGAAGATACCTTAACTTGCAGTAGTACTGACGCTGTGCCTGCTGCTTGTTAAGATGCAGGAGGAGCGCGTCTCGTCTCCTCTGCTCTGTCCCGTCATGGCGGCAATCGGTGCTCACGGTACTTTACAGTAAAGTACAGTACGAGACTTCACTCCCCGCGCCCAGCAAAATGATGACGGACAAAAAGGAGTCGTGGATCAAGATCCCGAGGCTGCCAAGGCTGAAGCCACCGACCCTACCGACAATGCCCCCGCGATATCCGGTACCTCGTGAGCACAGCCAGGTACGGACCAGGCACCGATTCCATGCCGTAGGTTCTGCACTGCCGGCGGTATGGATACTCGGCCCTCCGTACAGTGCAAATTACGTCCGCTCAGCTGCGTCAGGGAACCTTGGTCCAGGGTCATTCGAACAAGGGCAGACACGCACGACCTTCCTGACACCATGATGAGCGCGTTACCTGAGGGCGCTGCCGGTGCCGATTCAAATTTGCCCACGGGACCACCTCATGCAGTCCCAAACTGTAGATACGATGCTGTACACGAGTCTCCTCTGCTCCAGACCATTAGACCTGAGTCGCTCAAAGTACCAGCATAAGTCGGATGGCAGGGGATGAGCTCGTCTCCAATTTGCATAAGAAGAGTTGCACTCCGCACCCATTCGACTTAGTCATCACTGAGCCGTGGTCAACGACACCTCCCTTTGCTAGGGATGGCTTGAAGTACTGCAAGGGCGATATTCTTCACGTGAGAGTCGTCTTCGTGACGGGTCAGAGTTTCATCATCGCTCATCTCCCGCCCACCCAACTTCAAGCAGGGCTACAAAGGTTTCCGTCCGGACGTTCCCAGGGCAGGTCAAGTGTCATCGGCGCCAATCGTAGTCTAATATACTACAGTATCGTACTGTACGCGATACGAAGTACGTATCACCAAATCTACATCGGTCATGACTGCCATCATGGCGATGGCACTCTCGACCCATTCGGAACGGTAGCCATCAACAAGGGTTGCATGACGAAATCAACTCCACCTGGGCCCCGACTTCGCTTGCTCTCTGGGACGGACGGGAATGCCATCAGCCACTGGGGCAATCCATCTGGCTGCATTGCTGTCCAACACAAGGGGCCGTATCGGGCACTCGATGCTGCTGCGGAAGCTTACATGCCTTTCCCCTCTCGAAAATGCATTGTTTATTGTCGGGGCACCGGCCCGCATCATCGTCCCGGGCGATCGTCCATATCCACGTCGCTCACTAAGCAACATCGGCTGTCTGACGGTTTGCTATGGTCGACGTGGTCTTTCCGATGCGAAGACGTCATCCCGACCGTACAGTACTCGGTCGCTGCTCAATGCCGCATAGGGGTCAACGGTTTACGAAGTGTCCAAGAAGTTCTGATCTGGCAGCTCAAAGCCTCAAACAGCAGGTATGTATGTAAGTAAGTAAGTATGTATGGTGCCGATGCAGGCTTCCGAATGGACGGGCTGGATGCGTACACAAGACCCCCAAACAATCAATAAACACGTCAATGCATTAATTGCAGTAAATCATGTTACGAGATGAACGCCGTGTCGTTAGCCAGAGGAGTCTTCGTACAAAGAAGGAGCTTGCCGCAGGAACCCGGCTCTTAACAGGCAATGATAATGTATCCCATGCTCTCTACAGCATCCGTATGTTTTCACAATAAGAATAAATAGGCAGACGGTACTATCGACTTTGAGTGAGCCCAGCTTTGCGCTAAGTATCAGCTCTGCCCGCCCGGTAAAACGTTAGCCGTTGCGGGATGTCAACAAGCCCAGCCCCATTCCACCTCGGCAGGGGACCAGTCGTTTTGCCTTCAATGCTAGGTACCAAGAACGTACCCGCCGATCGGTAGCGCAATGACAAAAGGGTCCTGGGGAACGCCGTCAAAGTCAATACATTCATCACATTACAGCACTGTACACATACGCGTACTGTATTGTGCACACGCACATACTGGGACCGTGACTACGGGATCTGCTCTGAAATGTCCGCGCGGCGTGTCTTCCTACAATCGCATTTGGTTTCGATCGACGAACTAGTCGAAATAGCAGCATCAAGTGTGCCATGTACACCTAAGTGTCGCATGTGGTTGACAGTGAGCTTGGCCTTTGACACCAGACACTCGCTTCGCTCACATCCAAGTCCCGCGACTCCTTGCTTTTAGTAGCGCCAGAAGGGCGGGGGAGATTGACAGGTTCATGACAACCCCCCCCCCCCACGGGTGATGAGAATGTGCCGCGGAAAGCTGGCAGCCAACGGATAGGACTCTGTAGCTCGGACTTGGAAACACCTGACCAAAGGCGTGAGGATGGGTGTATCATCGACCAAGCAAGCGCCGCACCATGCGACCGGGGTGATGGGCATAAACATTCGGCAATGCAGCCAGGCGGGAGAGCCTGCGTTCCATCCAGGCAGGTGGCTTGGGGCGGCTACCCCTAAAAAAGCTGAGACTGTCGAGAACGAAGACGGCTGTGCCATGTCCGGACTAGCAAAGTAGCGACTGTCTCTCGGTCGTTCCAGAGGTTCTTGCTGAGCATGAACCCAGCGCTGCTGATGAGGCCACGAGAAGGTGTCAAGAGATACCTGTGAGTCAAGTACCTCCGGTGACGGTATCAAAGCGCGCACAGTCGATAGTCCGGGGCCAGCCAGGTTAGACGAGTGTCGCTCGAGACGGCGAGAATAGAATGAGGCTACCTTTTTTCGCGACAAGTCCCGTCTCTTGTTGTTACCACGGCAGGTTTCTGCCAGCCTCGTCGGCGGTCGATTGACGTGTGCCCTCGGCGCCGACGCGGTCGAGATTGAGGACCATGAAGACCGATGGCGCCACGTCTCGAGGGGAGTGGCCAGACAAAGTGGCCAGGTAACGAGTCGGACGTCGGGGCAACTCGACACGGCACTGGCCTGTAATTGTCCGTACTGTGGCACCACCACTGGTGCCACGCCCTGGACGCGCCAGAGGACAGTATGGCTGCCAGCGAGTTGGGCGACAACGGTGAGAAAGGATGAGGAGGGGGGCATGGACTGTGCCTGCTGCTGTACCTGATCTATACCGCCGAATCGCCCAGGCGGCCCGCTCGAGATGGCGACGAAGCAGCTAGAGGAGTCGGTACATTCGAGGTCTGCCCAATGCTGGCTCGTCGGAAGCAATGTGCTCACCACCCGGCGCTTGCGTATACTACAGTACCTTACTGTACAGTGCCTCAAGACCGTCTCTTTCAATCCTGCACAAAGCGAAAAAGGATGGTGTGCACAGCACGCGCCTTGATGCACGGGCAAACCTGCAGCAAAGAAGACACAATCCGCAGGGGTTCTTCGCAGCGCTAATCCGGCCGCCGAGATAACCCGCCGTTTCTGGGTGCGTTGTGTTCAGTGGTCAAGACTGCCACTCGAGACGCCGAAGCTGCTAGCCCTCTCAAGTGCTTCGATGATTGTGCTGGCGTGCTAGCGCGCTGGCGTGCTAGTGTTCAAGTACCTGAGCTGTCGTTCCAGTCAACCCAGCGGTGTCGGCGCGTCCGTTGCCAGCCGCCCTGGTCCCTCCGTGCAAGGTATCGACGGCACTGTATGATCACGCCGACCCGCTCGTCATTTCAACCACTAGTGGAGACGCCACGGTGCCTCTGATATGCACGCTCTTTCTAACCCACGAGCAACTTCACGGCATGTCGCAGACCAGTGCCAATCCAGGCGCGCAGACCCACAGTGCGTAAAAGGGGACCACCAGCACACGTGGCGCTATCTGGCTGCCCGATTCCCCGCTACTTTGGTACAGTCCGCCCCTCGGCATGACCTCTGCGCACAGTGCTCAAGGGGTGTCGTGGTCTCCCGGGAGCCCTCTGGGACTCATGCTATCAAAGTACGGGCGGCCAGCCGACAGCTCGCCCGCAGCTCAAGTGGCATCCTAGCGAATACACCGTACTTTGCTCACCTGGATGGCATAACACGAGGGGACACAAAGGAGAGGGGCGGGGAGAGGAGGCTGGAACTGTTGAGGCGACTTCAACTGTGCTGGACACTGGTCGTCTACAGACCAGACTGTCGAGAACGTTCTTGCTCCCACCGAGCTGGCTGCATGGGCACGCTTCCGCACTAGCCCAGCGATGACGAGTCGCCCAGTGCGAATGAACTGGCCTGATGGTTCGAAGACACGCCCAGGACAGCTCACTCCCTCAAAGCCCTGCTTCTCCCCACCTGGACACTGTTGTCCCACCCCTGCTATGGTCTCTCCTCCTGACTCTCCCAGGCACTGTATACTGGGGTACAGTCCCGATATTGCAGAACTGTATGGCATGCGATGGATCTGCCCACTCATCCGCCGGTGACACACACCCATCTTCCCACCCCCCCTTTCCCGCTTCCACCTTGTTCCATCCCATCCCATCCACTTCCCATCACCGCCATTCCCTTCCTTTCATCTCTTACTTTCTCTATCCCTCTTCCATCTTTCCCTTATTACAAACCGTCCGTCCATCTGCCCATCCTTCACCCGTACCTTCTTACCGATCCTCTTCCATATTCCGCCATCTTCCCCTTCCTCCTTGATTCGGTTGCTCCCCGGCCGCTTCGACGTCTGCCCTGCAAAGTCCGACTGGCTTCAATCACCTCAGGGCTTGGCCTCAACACCGATTGCTCTCGACGCCGCTCAATTCTACTCGAGTCCCTGTCTATCGTCCTCGAAAGCCATTTTATCCGAGGGTCCGGATTGACTTCAATCGACAACTACACGGCGGCGTCGATACTCGCTTTTCGGAGACGGATTGCCACTGTCCAGCCCGCGCTAAGCACCCGCCTCCCGACCGTTACTCAAGCCCTCCGCTGCGCATCAACGGCCGCGTTCCGCGAACCACCACCTCCGTCCGTCGTTACACAGGCTCACTATCAACGATTGCACGGTTGGCCTTGCTGCACGATATCTTGATCCTGACCTCGCCGGCCTCGGCCGCTCGAGACTGATATCCCCCTCTTTCCCTGATCAGCGTAAAGGGCGAAGTTGTCTCGACCAACACGTCATCCTGAGGGCTCCCTTCAAGGCCATCAACCTTCACTTCAATCTCTAGTTCGGCTATCCGCTCTCTGATTGTACTTCTCTGATCGCAACGTCGAGGCGGGAGCGAGCTACGCTCTGCTCTGTCAGAGATTCATTCGACAGTCGCAACAAGCCGCTTCCTCGCTTACCCTCACTTTCTCGCCTCTTCACGTCCTCGTCATCCACTTCTGACGACTCTTCTCCACGCCGTCAGCTGCAGCAACCTCGCTCAAATCACCCATTGCTTCGCCGCATATTCAACGATCTCCATGTCATCATAACGGTCTCGCACTTACTTTCTTTCCCAGGGCCTCCCGGCTCTCGGCGTTCCACTTCCCCGTCGACTTACAACACGCGTTTCTTTTGTTCACTTTTGGTAACACACTTTCGATGATCCTCTGATTGCTCTATCTCAACAAAGTCATTCTCCGTGGATGCGTCAAACAAACGAATCGTCAAGCTTGCTGTACATGTCGACTGTCCCTTCACCACTCTCTCAATAACTGTTATCGCGCGCTTTGCTTCCATCTCCATCATTGATCATACACTTTGCAAAAGCATCATCCTCTCTGGTATCAGAGGTGCACAGGCTGTCCACGTCAACGAACATATCGACGGAATTTTGGCGTCAGCTGTACAATCACTGTTCGAAACTCAACTCTTTTTTTTTTGTGTCTACCACTCGCCCTTTCACCATGTCTGTCATGGAATGCCTCAGGAATCAGTTCCAGGGTGGTGTCGTCCTCGATGGGCGATATCAAACCATCTCCCCACTCAATCATGGCTCTTTCGGCATGGTCTTCATGGCCGAAGATATGGCAACGAAGCAGAAAGTTGCCATCAAGTGTATCACCAAGAACTCGGCCTCCCCCGACGCTGGTCTGGACCTAGCGGTTGATGACAAGTCTGAGGAGCTCTTCCTCCACCGCAGTCTTGGTACGCATGCCAACATTGTTAACCTTCTGGATTCGTTCGAGACCGATGCCCATGTCTACTTGGTTATGGAGTTTTGCTCTCAAGGCGATCTGTACGAGGCGATTCGCAATGGACACGGTCCCCTTCGAACTGAGCATGTACGTCAGTTCATGCTTGAGCTCGTCGATGCTGTCACCTACATTCACTCGAAGGGTGTCTATCACCGTGACATCAAGCCCGAGAATATCTTTTTGACTCAGGATGGCGCTATGAAGCTGGGCGATTTCGGACTCGCCACCACGGACAAATGGTCTTACGAGATGACGGTTGGCAGTGACCGATACATGGCTCCGGAACAATTCGACTCCGCTGGCGCTGGCTACTCTCCCGCCTCTGCCGATATCTGGGCAATCGGTATCTGTCTGCTGAACATCTTGTTTTCCCGCAATCCATTCACCACGCCTACCGAGGCTGATCCCCTCTTCTTGGACTTTTCTCGCGACAAACAGAGCCTCTTCGATGTGTTTCCCGACATGTCTCAGGACACCTACGAGGTCATCGTTCAATGCATGAGCCTGGATCCCCGTCGGCGCTCCCTCATCGGCGCCCGTGAAGCTTTGCTGCGCGTCGTCAGCTTCACCACGGAGGATGAGTCACTTGACGACTTTTGCGGCGCCGAAAAGGCTACGGTGGCGTCTGCCAACCGTGAACCGTTGCGGACTCCATCCATTCAGAGCCCGTATGGAGAGACTGGCGCTTTCCCTTGGACCAGGGCTTTTCATGATTCCACGAGCAAGTATGGCCGTCAGCTGAGTGTTATTCCTGACGAGTCGTACTCAGAGGACCTCTTCTCTAAATCTGGCGAGACTGTGGACTGGTGCGCCGCTAGCGTGCAGACCCCCTCGATGTCTTCCATCCTGGGTTCTCATCTCGATGCGTCCCTGAAGTCTTTCGCTGTTCAGACCATGGCTCGTCGCCCTGGAACCCTGGCGACGACCTCCATGCCAATCAACATGGCCAAGCCTGCGTCTCTGTCCATGTCCACTGTTTTCGGACGCGAAAAGGAGTCTGTTTCAAAAAGCTGGAGTGATATGTGGGATGAGGATGAGGAAGAGGAGCGAGAACAACAACAGAATTCGTTGCAGGAGCTTAACGCACGGACTTGGAGTCATGAGAGTGAGGTTCAATCCAAAGAAAAGGAAGTGGAGGCGGAATCTTCAACGCATGTCATCAATGGTGACGTGGATGACGATCTGGTGGTGGATGGATTCTTCTTTCAGGAGGCCTCGTTGACGCAGCACCCGAGCACTTCGGCTCCGCGTTACTCGCCTCCTTCGAAGCGGTATAACTTTGACAAATGGGCTGCACTTGGTGAGCGTCGACGGGGCCAAAACTCGGTCAGTGAGGCGGACAAATCGCCTCCTGCAAAGGACCGGCGATGTGGTCTCACTTACAAATCTTACGAAGCGGGCGTTTGGGATCATGCTTTTCACAACCATCACAATAACCAAAACATCACAGGCAAGTCCTGGGGGAAGAAAGAGTGCTACTGGAACAAGGGAAGAGATTGGAATTGGCGCCGAACGGGCGTGCCGATTTAGGCGAAGTTGAGTGGGTTGGCGGGTGGAGAGCCACGCTCTTACCACCCTCCAATCGTGGTTGGGACTGTCAGTCATACCGGACGGATCACGCGAGCAAGTCAAGAACGAGCCTCATCGTGGTGTCTGCAGATACCTTGTTCGAAGTCGGGTCGCGTGGACGGCAAGTACAATTTGTCAGAGCGGCAGCGTGATGTCGTGTGTCGGTATGATGGAACGGGTCACAACTCGCTTTCTGTGCATCGAATAGTTTCAGAGATAGTTCGAAAACATCAGAAGTTACCCACTCAAAACACTGTGTACTGGTGATGTGAAGCTCATATGGAGTCCCAGGTGTATAATAACACTAATCTGCCAGATGAGATAACGGTGACGACTGTCTTGTCCGTCTATCGTCAAAGTGTTGTAGCGCATCCCATCTCAAGCACTCGCAGTCTGCGGCCACGCTTGGAGACCAGGTACACGACAAAGCGCTACCTAGGTAATTACGCCTATGTACCAACGAGTTCCACCATCCTATTAGAACCGACAAGACTGGGATGTTCTCCAAGATGGCCAACACGCGTGCTACTGCTTCGGCAACGGCTTCTAGGATGGAAAACAATAGGTGCAACTTTGTGACGACACATGTACATATTCCGGCTATTCTCTCTCTCCCTCTTTCACCCGTCACCATCTCTCTCTAAGCTGCACCAAGGAGGTGCTTCGGCAAAAAGGTCCAGATGGTACCGGTGAGCCCCAAGGCGGAAAAGAGGGCGAGCAGCAGCCACGAAACGAGGCGCTCACCCCAGGAAATGTCTTTCCAGTAGAGCTTGAGGTAAAAAGCAATCGGGAGGATGATGGAGATGAGGGAGCAGAGAGCGGAACCGAGAAAGGCACAGACGGAGTCAAAGGCCGGAAATAGGATGGAGATGAGCAGGAGAATGACAACGACGAGCACGCGCGTGGCGGTGCGGAGGCAGGCCTGTGAGAAGGGGGATCTGCCGTTACCGCCGGCCGGGGTGCCGGGGTGCAAGCCGAAGACGACGTCGGCGGTGGTGATGAGGGGTCGCGAATTGAGGGGTATCTTTGTGAGCGGGATGATGGCGATAAAGACACACATGATGATCTTGGGAGCCTCGGGGTAGCCCGGCATCTTGAGGACGTTGGACGTGATTGCGTCCCGGATGCCGTCACCGAACATGAGGATGCCGACAATGGCGAGGCATGTGTCGAGCGCGTACTACCGCAACGAAACCGTCAGCTGTCGCTCTAGTCCAACGCAAACCGGCTCGTGTGCATCCCCGACAGGAGCCGCCAAAAGGGGAGGGGCAAAACAGGGGAACCCGTCTTACAGAAAACGAAAAGGCCACGTTAACGCCCTTCTCCCACTTGTGCGGATGGCGCATGTCCCTGTAGATCTGCGTTCAGACGGGTCAGCACGCACAAGGCGACTCGTCACACCCACGGGGATGTCATTGTAAACCATACCGATGGGAAGACGCAGTGGGCGCCCCAGGGGCTGGCCAGCAGGCCATAGGCGAGCGGCAGAGAGAGCCAATTAGCCGGGAGCAGATGGGTCGAGGCCGGTTCCCACAGAGACCCGGGCGTGTCCTTCTTGATCAGTCCGTTGGCGATGACGATGCAAACAACTACATAATTTGCACAGGTCAGCGAACCGTAACACAGCCACGGGACAGGGGAAGCTTGGCAGGGGCCGTGGCACGGGCACAAGAGGAGAGGAGGGCGGGATTGTGGCACGACTCACTGCCAAAAGTGGAAAAGATGCCGACGACGCTCGTATAACTCAACCAGCGGAGGGGAAAGGCGTTGAGGACAAAGACGAGGGCGACGCAGACGCACTTCCAGGCAGTGACGCTGGCGAGGCCCGGCAGGAGGAGGTCGAGGGAGTCGGCGAAGAGAATGATTAGGGCAACGCAGGCGCCAATGAGCTCGAGAGTGAAGAGCAGGGAAACGACGAGGCGGGCGCGGGCGCCAAAGGAGACGTAGGCCAGGTCCGAGTAGGTAATGAGGCTGGGGTCAACGCGCATACAGCGGCCGAGCAGCTTGCCAGTGTGGGTAGCGACGGCTGCCATGAGGGTCAGAAGGCCGAGGCCGATGAGCCAACCGCTCATCTTGAGGGCCAGGGGCAGACTGAGCAGGCCGACGCCGATGAGGGCGTTGATGGAGTTGAAGACGGACTGCGGCAGGGTACTCTGGCCCTCGACCGTCAGCACAATCTTGTCGCCCTGCTTGACCTCCTTCACGAGGATGGGCTGCTCCTCGCCCAGCGCGGCATCGTCGTCGTCGTCGACGTCGACTTGGTCGCCATCATGGTGGCCGCGATCAATGTCGCCGCCCCCGCGCGAGCCGTCGGCGGTGCCGTCCATGCCAGGCCGGACCGTCCAGCCGCTGCTCTGGCTGAACGAGGGGCGTGACCGGCGCGAGCCCATGGTGCCGTAGTGCTGGCTCCGAAACGACCCGTAGCTGCCAATCACCGAGGGGGCGGCCAGGTGCGGTGGCGCGGCGAAGATGCTGGAACGACCGGATGGCGAGCCGATGGGCAGCGCGCCCGAGGCCATCTCGGCGTCGTAGAGCTTGCCCTCACGACCCGGGAAGCCACGAGCCGCCGGGTCCGCGCCAAAGTCCCGGTCAGCGCTCTGTTCGTCCTCCGCGCAGGCCGACGGGGCGGACGGCCGGTGGTGCTGATGGCGGAGCAGACTCGTCGTGTAAGACGCCGGCTGGTCTTGCTGCTGCTGTTGCTGCTGGTGCTGGCCATTGTCGTAGCCAAGGTCGTTTGCCAGTCCCTGATCAGGGAAAAGGAGCAGACTGGGTTTCCGGGGAATGACTTCGGCAAAGCTCGCGGCTCGCTGCCAGCTACGGGCAAAAGACCTGAAGCTGTTGACGCCGCCGATGTCGGCCATTGCCGAGAGGCGGTTGCTCACCGAGGATCTGTAAGACGGGGAATAACGTTAGTCCTGGGTCTGGCGAGAGAGTACGAAGTAAAATGAAACGTCTACATATCGGCGGCTCACCGTCTGCGTGCGTAATGACCAGGACGCGACTCGCCAATAGTCGCATCATCATCGTCATTGTCAAAGTCCTGATCGTCCTCGTCTTCATCCAGCAGCGCCTGCTCTTGAGCCAACATGCTGCTCCAGGGACTGGCCGAAGGCGAGGCGCGTTGTCTCGCGAAATAGTCTCGCGCGGGGACGTCGTTTCCCGAGGGAGTCGCCATGTTTTCCCGTCGATACTGCCTCTCCCCAGGACAACCGAAAAGTCACCTGTGCGTGTGCCTGGCTGCGGGGGAGAAGAGGGAGGTCGGGAGGCGGGGAGAGAGATTGGGAGGGTTCTACTACTTGGTAGACCAGTGCCGCATGTACGCGATGGAAGACTCGAGAATAGAAGGGAGAAATCAAGATTTCGGCTTTATATGTACGAATAAATGTACGTTCTCTACCGGTACATGCGCGGACGCTCCCACGACCGATAATGACCGAGTAGCATTGCCGAATTGCCCATGCATGCTGCAGCTGCTTCTGCTCGAGGTGTGTGGTGGTGGGTGCCCGCCGTGTTGTATGTATGGTCTGGCTACGAGTTACTTTTGACAGAAGGTCATCGGAGTGGGGGTTTCCCTTCACCTTGTTCTGCCCGTCCTACTCACCTCAAGTAGGTACTGCCGCGGGTACTTTCTCTACCTTCGTTGTCATTCTAATAGCGTTTTGCTCTGGCAATTGACTGGCGTCGATCCGTCTCGTAGCAGTCTATCCTGCTTCAACATGCCCGGAACGAAACAAAAAAAAGTCACCGAAGGGCACGCATAGTGAGCCCGAATGTCACCTCAGAAAAGAGGACCTCGTCCCATCTCACACACTTGACCTGAGCTGTCAGCTCACCGACGCGAACTGTTTGTTAGAAGGGCGATACTAGACGAAGTACTCTGTGTATAATTGATCGCGGCTGAGTGTAGAGGTACCTCAGCTACTGTATGTACCATTTGTACTGAGCTGAGCTGTACTGTAAGTTAACTTACTGCATTTACGAATACACTCGAAAGACTCGCGCTGCGCCTTTGCGTTCATGCAGCACCCGTGACATCCTCCAAAAGTTCAATCCATGCCCGTTCGTGCCCCACCATCCACCGCCATCTACAGTACGAAGTACCGCCAAAAAAAAAAGTCCCTCTCGCTCTCCAATCGATAGCAGAAGTCCTGCCTCTTCGCAAGACACCAACCAGACTTACTCACCCTCGAGGCATTGCGACACTTACATCTCATGCCGAAACTCGCCATGATCTCTCCTGCGCCGCCCTCGCTCGTCGTCCACCGCCCGTCGAAGACATGAACCCTAATTCTGCGTCCGCCACGAGCGACTCACTGCAGCAACTACTGCCCATCCTCGACGCCTTTGTCCATCGGCACCGCAACCAGCACGGCGCATCGCACTGGTGGTCATCGCTCACCATCCTCCGTCGCGCCCTCCGCCGCGTCGTCGAGTGCCTGCTCCGTGCAAAGCCCTCGCGACCGACGACACCCATCCCCAGGCGCCATGATGCCGCCGCCCGCGCTCGCTGGCTGACGACTCACCTTGTCCCGCGAGCATACATGTACGCATTCTCCCGCCTGGCTTCTCACGCCAATTTTGCTGTAATGTTGAACACCATTCTCTTAGTGCTTTTACGCAGCTAGCTGCCGATAACCAGTATGCCCCTTTGGGGCTCATGCTCGTCGCCCTACTCGCACGTACGCAACGAGTCCTCGTCGACTTTGCGCCTCTCCAGACACCATCTATCGCAGCCCTTGACGCGAGCAAGCAGCAAGCTAGACGACCACAATCGGCAACCCCGACGCCGGCTTCGGGACATGATGTCGTCGATCACGGTGTCGCTGTAGCTCGTCGTGATGTCCACCTCGAGGTTCCGCGCACTAAGCAGCAAGAAACTGCCGCCGCTGATGGGCAAGGTCCACGCCAAGGCGACACACCCCACGCCAAGGCCGGGGGCAAAGGGAGAAAGGCAAAGAAGCGTAAAGGCGGGGGAGACGCGCTCTCTAGCCTTTTTGGCTCCCTCGCCTAAATAGACTCAATGACAGTCAGACGCCCGGCTTCGCGTGTCCCGACGTTCTTGACGAGGGTTATATGGAGAAACACATTTCATGCTGATGGCAAACAAAAATACGAGACTACGAGCTAGAGAGAAGACTACGCAAAATCAGGACACACAGGCACACTTAGGCTGTCTTCCATCCTCCCGAAGCGGCCAGAATGTGCTGCTTTCTGCCAGACACCTGAATCCATGTCCCAACCCAAGGAAACGATACTTGGACCTCCAGTTTACCTGCTTCCATCACCATTTCTTATACTTTCAATACTTTTCCCCACAGCATCGTCCTTCCACTCCTGCTTGATCATCCACTGCAGCTTCTGCCTAAAAGGGACGGTAGGACCATATGCGCGCCTTCATGTCGCCTGACCCAGTAGCGAAGTAGCCGCCCTGGGGACTCGGCGCCACTGAAATGACCGAGTTCTTGTGCCCCTGCAACATCAACTGTGTTGTACCCGTCCGGGGGTCCCAGAACTGGACCCCGCGATCCTTCGAGCCCGAGAGTACCCAATTGGCATCAGGTGTCAGGGCAACCGAAAGGACAAAGTCTCTATGCCCCTCGAACGTCTTCACGCACTTGCCACCCTTAGGGCCTGCGTTGCCGCCGCCGCGAGGAGAGCTCAGCTCCCACATCTTGATGGTCCGATCGAGGCTGCCGCTGACGAGATCCTTGCCGTTGGGAGAGAATGCGACCGAGTAGACTGAATCCTTATGCCCATCCGGACCTTCAAGACGCTCAACAAGATAGCCAGTGTGGATGTCCCATACGCGAACGCTCTTGTCGAGAGATCCCGCGGCGACGTACTGAGTATCCGGAGAAATGGCGACGGTCGTTACACCATCCTCAATTGTGAGCGTCAAGGTGTTGGTGCCTTGCTCAATATCCCACAGTCGCACGGTTCTGTCGCCGCTGCCGGATGCAATTGTTCGGCCGTCACGCGCAAAGTCGAGAGAGTAGATGTCCTGCTCGTGTCCTGCGAAATGATTGCGAATCGTCCTGGATTGGATGTCCCAAACCTGCGTAACCAGTCAGTAAAAATCATTGCAAACATAAGCACGCGAGTATTCGGGCAGGAAGGCTACTGACCCGGATAAGCTTGTCTTCTGCGCCAGTGGCTAAATAACGACCATCAGGGCTGAAGCAGACGCTTCGAATGTAGAGATCGGCCGTCATATCCTGAGCGTTGTGGTCCTCCAGAACGCAAACCTTTTCTCCAGTTTGAACGTCAAAGATCTGCGCCGATCTATTGCAACCGGTTGCGACATATTTGCCGTCGTGACTGAACCTGACACAGCACACAACGCTTTCATGACTGAGGGAGTGGACCAGATCGACATCTAGGACACGCTGAACTTGAGGATTGAAGATGGCGTACCAGTCGGCGCCGGTCTTCTTGTTGTGTGGAGCGACAGCATCGACCTCGAGGTCACCGAGAGAATTGCCGACTGGGGGCGGTACCCGTGGGCCACCCATACGAGCGTGATCCGGGGTCGGATGGCTGACCTGGGGCGACTGCGCGTTTCCCGGATAGCTGACCGGAGTGTTGATCTGCGGAGTGGCCGGGCCGACAGCGTTTGGAGGTCGTCCGGGGCCACGTCTACCTGGACCGGGAGACGCTGTGCTCTGGGGCGGCTGAGGCCCCATACCGTTGGAGACGGGGCCTTGGGGGTAGGCTTGCTGGTAAGGAGGCTGCTGGGCGTTGGGATGCGGTGGAGGTACTGGGAGACCTGGCGGGCCTTGCGCAATTTGATGCTGAGGACCGACCTGCTGCTCTTGGGGAGGTGGGTGCTGCTGAGGTGGGGCGAGACCAGCCTGGTTGCCGCCAGCCATGATTCCGCTGAAGAGACCATTGCCAGGGGCAAGAGATGGGGGCTGCTGGGACGGCCCAGGGTGCTGAGGAGGTCCTGGCATGCCCGGTTGAGGACCACCCTTGCGAGCGGCCTCGAGTTGATGCCGAAGCATAGTGATCTCCTCCTCGTACCTACAGCAACAACAAAGGTCAGCAGCTTGAAACTAACCTGGCAGACCCGACTGCCGCAAGGCAATGCATTGTGATGTCGAAGGAGACGCACTTTTGCTTCAAGGTCATGTGTGTCTGCTCCATGGCGTAAACCTTTTCTCTCACAAGCTGCATCTCGCTGACTTGAGCAGAAACTGATGGCTCTTGTTAGCACACGCGTTGTATGATAGGGTGGCGACTGTGCGAAGGAGCATAATCGTGAGGGTTAGGAGTTGACGTACTTTGATGCTCGAAACCTTCGGTCTGGCGCAGCTGTGTCTCGAACTCGGCCCTGATCTGATCGAGAAGCTCATTGAGACGAGCCGAGTTTCCGGGGGGGACGGCACCCATGCCGCGATGCGAGTACATGGACATGATGGGTTGCGCGCGCGGCGAGGCAACGGAAGTAATGCGAATATGAGATCTCAAATGAGCTACGCGCTATCGAGGTCGCAATGGCGACGTGTCGCGTGCAGGCGTGCGATGATGTTCGCGCGCGGAAGAGCCTCGCAAGCGGTTGTGTGGCCTCTCAGCCGGCGACGAGACCAGCTGTGTACCCGGTGGGCGGGCGCGTGCAAGAGCTACGCAATCGACTCAGTTAATCGGCGTCGGAGGCGACACGGCGCGGAGAGGTCGATGCTTGCCAGCGGATTTGAAGCAATGGGAGCGTTTTGGGGCAGGTGCGCGATGGTGAGTGAACGGTTTGGGTTGGGCTGGAATTGGAAATGGCGGAGGAGTTGGTGGGAAAGGGGAGAAAAAAAGGTGAAGAAGGGAACGGACGATAGAGGATGGGCAAGGCGCCGCTGGGGATGATGGGATAGTGGGTCCTGCCGTGGAAGGAAGCGCATGCGGGTCCGTGGGTGGTTGTTTGAGACCTGGGGCCGGTACGGAAGGTACGTACTCGAGACGTCGATGGGCACCTGGGTGCTACAAGCGGAAAGACGAAAGCTCCCAAACTGCCAGTAAGTTGGCTGCCTAGCTGCCCTTCGGCATGATCCCAAGACCCACCCAGTACTGCAGGACACGAGCGTCGCAGGCGGCGCTCAAAGTATCCGGGGTTGCGGTAAGGGGGCCGGGCTGGAGCTGCATACGGCCCGTGAGTCGCTCTTCGACACGCTCAGCGCCGGCTGCAGAATGGGCAGGATGGAGCGGGATCCCCTACACTGAGGTACCGCCGAGGTACCCGACTGGGGAAGGAAGCTTGCCAAACTTGAACCTGGCTGATGCAGATGCAGCGTGGGCAAGCAGCAGCTCTTGTCGCCCTTCTCTTCGGCTACGAGGCTGGCTGGCTGCGAAACGCACCTGTGCTGTACTGTAACTTACAATTCTGTATGTACGTACAGGAGTGCTCTTGACGCGCACACCCAATAGGATCTCTTCCAGACCACCGCTCAAGCGCCCGTATGCGCGAGTTTGTGTTCTACAGCCTGCTCAGTGCTCTCAGAGATATGCGTTATCTACCTAGCAAGTCCGTCAAGCCAGCATTATAGCCGATCCGACGAATACGCCGACCGCTGACATGCCCGCGTCTGCATTACGCAGGATCAAAGGGTTCAGTAGAGCATGATATAATTGGATTTGTAGGGAAGTGTTGTCGGAAATCGACTGTCCAATGGTCCTTGAAGCCAACGGAATCCGATGTCTTCTCCATCCCTCACCTGCTGCTTTTGATCAATCATCAAGTGGAAGCTGGGGAAAGAAGACTCGGGGTGCGGACCTTGCTGTACAGTACTTCAGTGCACAACAGAGGCTGCCAATGGCGTGGGGCTGGGGTGGCTTGCCGTCGGGCTTCAGCCACCTCTCCTTGTTGCCCCGCAGCTCTATTCAAGCTCGCCAGGTTAAGTTAACTTAATATCCGCGCCGTACCTTATCGACTTTTGTACTAATTAATTAGAATCTGCCCCTTAGGGCAACGTACCTCATGCTCTCGGATTACCAACTCTGCCTCTTATATGAGTACCTTTTTACGAGAAGAAGCTAGAATTTTACGGCACTTAAGTTGTATTGTATCAAAGTGCGGCACGGCTTCCAACACGGATGGCCAATGAGGTTTGTGCACACTTGCAGACTGATGGAGAAAGGGAACACGACGGATATCATCATGCATGGTTTTGCAGGCGCACCTCGCGCGTTACTGCTCCGCCGAACCTGGCACAGACGGTCATGCAAATAAATACTCGAGTTGAATGTTTGACCCAGACTCTCAAAGTAGATCGTTGTGTGCACCTGTTACGAGTACGTACATGGTTATCCACGAAATTGGTGTAAGGCAGCCTGTGAGCTACACTCAATATTCGATCAGCCGTTGAGCCAAATTTGAGACCTCGGCCTCCACGACCGAGACATTCGAGCTCCTAAAAAAGGTAAGCTGACTTTCCCAACCCAACAGACCCCGAAAATCTCGAGCTAAACCAGGACAACCTAAAACCTCCCAAGTCAGAACGTATATTGCGTCAAATAGCTCTCGCTTGCTCGCCTGGCGACTGCTCTACGACTCGCTCACCGACACGCCGCTTCATACCAGAGTGTCCAACGAGGTGGAATCCGTCGTCTGGAAGACGGGTAATCGGGTATTCAGAGTATTTCACCCCTTGCTTAGCAAAGAAATTCTGAACAACGCAGAAAATGACAGTACGTACGTGGATGAGTCGATCGTTGGGCGGAACGCACGCATTGTCCACGTTCTCTATATCAATCACTTCACCTGCCCTACGTCTCTGCCTGCAGGGTCACCACGAGTGGTAAATACGCAATACACGAAGTAGCAGGTGCGCATTGCGTGTAAAAGACAAGAAGAACGACCCCAGAGCAAGGCAAGGTCGTCGCCGCGCCACGTTCCGCGAAGAGCTATTACCTATACAATCCTCATCTGATTATAAGGGCACAGGACCCTGCCTGATTTGCACATCCTCGTCCGGCCGCTGCGCGTACTCAAGCACGTGTTCGTATTCGTATGCGCCTGAAACGACACCTATCCCAGGCCAGGTGCCAGCGAGAGTGTCTTGGGTCTTGACCCTGGGTCTGGCGTTAGGTTAGAAAGGCCGGGTTGAAGACTACCTACCTAGGTATATACTTGGAGGTGCGGACGGATGCTAGTGTACAGGAGGCTCCAGCATGAAGAGACGCTAGTCCAAGTTTCTTCTAGTGAGCCTGCCGTCTTTGGTCCTTGATTGGTGCCGACGGGCAGGAACGAATCATGTTGGCCGATCTAGGTAATTACTTTAAAGTCGTTTTCCGACTGGCAAGTCCGAGGCCCAAAGTGCCCTCCAACGCCCCGGGACTCAACCACGCCGTGCACGCCACGCCTGCCTGACTCCCTCCTCAGTGCACTGTTGTCCTAGTGGTGTGCCTGTCCGAGCTGATCCCTTGTCGAGTCCGTCCCGGCGAAATCATACTAGCATGTCATGCCATTTTGCGAACCCGGAATCGTGTGTCTCCGGAGCGAGCCCCCTATTCATACTGTACAGTACCCCATGCTTCGCAGGCCTGATCGCATCTGCAAAGGAAACGCACGATGACTTCGCCTTGCAGACATGTCTTCCTCTATCTCACCTTCCTCAGACCGCGCATAGTCTTGATCTGATATGGATGAACCTCGCGAGTCTGATCCGCTCCTCTTTGATCTCCCGGGCAAGCAGCGTTGAACACAAGGTACTACAGTATTCTCACACCGCTGGAACTCGTTCAGCGCTTTGTAAAAGCACTGCGAAATACTTGGTACAGTGTGTAAGTATACCTATCTTAATACCTTACACACTCGAACACTGTCCCACCACACCCCCTCCCTCACCTTTCCCCCCGTTTATCTGTTCTGGTACAGCACCATACCTGACAACGCTCATCTCCTACCTCTGTCATTCGTCTTCACCCTACCCCTTTCTTTTCCACTTCACCCTCCAATTGAATTCCCTCGAAGGATTCGAATTGCACTCGTCCATGAGATTCAGGTTTCGACTGGTGCGTTTCCCATGAAGCCGTTCCAACAGTTCACGCCACAACGCTCGTCATTTGATCAAACGCCCGGGATCTAAAAGTCCGAGATCTAATTTCTTGCAGACATCATCTCCATTTCAACTGGATGCATTCATGTGCAAGACAACGCCGAGTCGAGTGATTGTATATGACCCTGAAGGCATTCGGTTATACAAAGACCCGCCCCCCACGACGACCCATCTCGCATCGATTATACAGAGAAGGCCAGTCGACATACTGTGAGCAGGCTGCGATATCTGCACAAAATATCGGCCTCGACAGCCGATTGCTCTTCTCTTGGCCATCATGGACATCGTCCTAGAGCTTACCGATACCTTTATTGCCGACTACGCCTACGCGTATCTCTTCCCTACGCGCCCTGCCCCATACGACTTTCCTCTGACACCCGCAGCCAACGCCTCGGCGCAAACTTTCTCGGCATGGACTTATAAGCCCGCTACTCGACTCTTCCGAGTCGAGCCCTCACAGGCCGCCTACTTGTCATCCTTGCCTCGCGACCACCTCTATCGCCAACTTGCGACTCTATACTTCATTACTTGGTACGTTTAGGCCCCCCTGCTATGCTTTAAATCGTCTCATTAACCTGAACATAGGATATTTGGCATCATCGTCTACTTTCTCTTCGCGACCCTCTCATACTTTTTGATATTCGACAAGCGAACACTCAACCATCCCAAGTTTATCAAGAGCCAGATCCGGCTTGAAATAAAACAGGCCAACAAGTCGATGCCATGGATGGCTGTGTTCACAGCGCCCCTCTTTCTGCTCGAAGTACGCGGCCATGGGAAGCTCTACGATGCTACAAACGAAGGCCCAGGGTGGTGGTACGACATTCTCCAATTCCCCCTCTTTCTCACGTTCACCGACTTTCTCATCTATTGGATCCATCGATATCTCCACCACCCGCTCATCTACAAGCACCTCCACAAGCCTCATCACAAGTGGATCATGCCAACTCCGTACGCGAGCCACGCGTTCCACCCTATGGATGGATTCGCTCAGTCTCTGCCTTACCATATCTTCCCGTTCATCTTTCCGCTTCAGAAAACGGCGTACGTCATCCTCTTCGTCTTCGTCAACTTCTGGTCCATCCTTATCCACGATGGCGAATATCTGACCAATAACCCGGTCGTCAATGGCGCGGCCTGCCATTCGCTCCATCATTCTCGATTCGAGGTCAACTACGGCCAGTTCTTCACCGCTTTTGATCGTCTGGGTGGCACCTACAGGAAGCCAGAAGCTTGGATGTTCGAGAAGGAGAAGAAGATGTCCGAAAAGCAGTGGAAGAAGGAATCGAAAACGGTCGACGCCTTTGTCCAAGAGATTGAGGGAAGCGACGATCGCACCTATGAGCCTGACTTGACAGCCAAGAAGCTCAAGTAGGGCACATCCAGAAGCCCTCGCAATTGTCCGCGTGACACTGCTCGACCACGACATACACGTCTTGAGACAGCTCTCTTCAGTACTTCATGAATGCAAAGAGC
The DNA here is from genome assembly GCA_000472125.2 of Hirsutella thompsonii MTCC6686. NCBI lineage: Eukaryota > Fungi > Ascomycota > Sordariomycetes > Hypocreales > Ophiocordycipitaceae > Hirsutella > Hirsutella thompsonii. The sequence continues at coordinate 76,510 of APKU01000186.1, forward strand.
CTCGCCTGAGACGAGGTACGAAATGTATATACGAAAACAATGACTCATAGACTTTTACCTAGCACTTTCACAAGTAATGGCAAGGGCGTTCGCAGGGTAAAGTACGACAGGCAGCGTCTGCAATTTAAAAAGGGACTGCTTCTAGACACGGGAGCTTATTATACTTGTTTACTACACTCTTTTACTAGTTATCACACTGCCGAGTACTTAGTAGCGGCAAACCGTCCAAAACGCAACGGGCCATCTTTTCAATCAGAAATTGCCAGACATATATAACGCGCAAGAATTAAAATCCTGGAGCTGTAAAAGCTTAGCTTGAAATATAACATTACGAACTAAGCAGTAAGTAATTAATCAGGCGTGCCTATAGTAGAGGTATTGCTCGAATAGCAGTAAGAAGAAAAAAAGACCGAGATTGAATTTAGAGAGCAACCTGTAAATTCTCCCAGACTTATGAATTCACGACGCTGAAATAATTCAATAAAAAAGGAAACTGGCAAAAGGGAACGGCCATTTTAGGCCACCCTTCACGCCCTGCTACCTCTCTCCGATTAACAGCGAAGGTACTACAGCGCGCCCCATCGCTTTCACTTATTGAGGGGAATTTGTTTGCACGGTATAGTCTTGGTGCCATTCTTTTATGGCTCCGACTCGGGAATCGAACCCAGGGCCGGCCGTGTGTATCTGAGAATCACGTTACCAGAGTGTGGCCGTTAGACCACCTTGGGAACTAGACTCGCTGTTGGAAGATGTTTGTTTAGTTTGGACTATAAGGGCCTGTTCAGGGCCTCTAGGCGTGGGTAGAGGCATGCCTGTTCAGGCGGGGTGGTCGGTGTGAACAGGGCGGCGTGCGCGAACAGGAAGGCAGCTGCTGGACAGGCCTTCGCATGTGGGCCGGGGCGGAAGAGGCTGTGTGACGTGTTCCCGCCAAGTGATCTATTCAGTACTGAAACTCCGATGAAAAAAGACCAAGTAATACAGGGCAGAGCAGAGCAGTTCGCTGGCATTGAAAAGGGTGTAGTAGCAAATTGACATAGGAAACGTAGTAGTCGAGGGAAAGTCGAATATCCGTCGGGAGAAATCGTAGCCGCCCAGAGCAAGGGCCAATACAAGTAAATGGCAGTTTCAGAGGTTGGTACAGGGGAAACTCGTAACGATTAGTCTCGTCGAGTAGGTCGTGCGCCGCAGTTGTGGATCGCAGTCGTTTTGCGCCGCCGAGCGTGCCCGGCTCGCCATCCGGGCCTTTCGGTTCAAGAGAAGCTGACGAATTTGGGATCCCGCGGGCGTCCGTCGGCGCCGATGCCATTTGCCTTGAAACGATTCTCCATGTACACCTTGCGTGCCTGGTCAAAGGTCATGCGCCTCCTTTTCATGATCTTGAGAATCTCGGCCTTGCTGGCATCGTCGAGGCCGGCGCGGCTATCACCAGATTCGACGTTGCCGGTGAGGTCAAAGGTGCTACTGGAGAGACCCGCCTCAATGTCACCGACGAAGCTGGTGGGTAGCCGCGAGTAGATGTAGTCTGCCCCGGGCAGACGGAGGTCGCGGACGAGGTGGCTCCAGTGGGCGCGGGTCAGGAAGAGTACAGTGGCGGAGACAACGAAGAAGAGAGAAAGACTGATGAGAATATATCGAAATGCCATGGCGACGGCGATCGACGGCGCGCCTGATGTAAGGAGGGTGTGATGCGAGGTTCGGGTAGCCGGCCGGAGATGATGCGAATGCGACGGACTGCGACGGAGTTTGCGGTAAGGGACGGAGTTGGGCGATATCTAGGTGCGCGCCGCACACAATGAGTCCGTCATGACAGGCGCAATCGCCTTGAGTGGACTGTCCAGTAAGGGTTGAATCCGGTGAACATTCGTTGTGCGCTTTAATGGTTGCGGTAGAGAGTCGTCGTGAAGTACAGAGAGGGGGAGTTGAGCGTGTCAGAAAACGAGGACGTTGCGCTTGCGGTGATTACGTGGTGGGTCCCATTGTCCGCAGCGCTGCCGAATTTAGCTTACATGCAAGGGTTGGCTGGGGAGGCGGCGGCATGTCAGTTGGCGCAGATACAAGGTACGTATCCTGCTCGCTGCGTGGCATCCATGATCCGGGCCCTGGACCCTGCCTCTGCTTCCCAGAGAGAGATTATGTAAGACGTCGGCACACGCACGCACCCAGCAGCATGGCCGGGCAGGCGCTGCTGCGAAGTGCGCTAACCCGATTCAGAAAATTAAGCGAGCCCACACTTCGCGATCTTCGATTATCAATTTCGAGCCTCTCTTGCCATACGACCTGCTCGACGCTGCAAGAACCCGGTAATTCGTCGCGAAATCCCGATTCCTCGCAAAAATGGCCGCCGCTACGCTCCCTAACGTCTCCTCGGACCTCGTCTGGGAGATTGTCCGTAAGACTCGGTCCCCTCGAAAGCGTCAGCAACCTCGCTAACCGACGACCATTAAAGGAAACAACAACTGCTTCCTGTCCAAAAGCAACCGCAATGGCGGCGTTCAATTCTCTCACGACCCCATGAACCTGACCAACATCAACTGCCGCAAGGTATTTTTGGACCGGTAATGAGAGTGATAAGTTGCAAGAAATGCTGACGTAGAGAGTAGCATGCCGGTTTCGTTAACAACAAGGTATAATTGACGAAGCGACCGACGAAGCGAACGATGACTGAATTTGAAATGAACAGGCCATTGGTATTGTCCCTAACGAGAAGGGTGGCGTCGTCGTGATGTCCAAGAAGGAGGCCAGCGCCAACAAGCCCGCCAAGGCTGTCACCAAGAGCACCCTGGGCGGTAACAAGTCCAGCCGCAAGTGAGTCGGAACGATTGGGGACGATATCGCTTGAAACCTAACGGTATGGGGTGATAGGAGCTACAAGGTCGTTGCCAACATGGCCGCCAAGTCTGGCTACCGTGGCGACCTGCGATCTGCCGCCGTTGAGCGCGTCTCCGCCATCCGCCGCACCCAGCGACCCGTCAAGCCCGAGCCCGAGCCCAAGCTGCGCGGCAACAAGGCCAAGAAGGCTGCCGAGCTCTCCTAAGCGCGGATCACGGAGACGGCGATGGTGACGGACAAGTCATGTAAGGGAGAACGCGAGAGTCGCTGCACCTCGGCGCGCGGGCTTCCATTGCGTCCGGGAGGGATGCGCGTGTCTACGAATACTCTGCCGCGTGATGGGTGCTCATCACCGGCACGAAGCCCTTGGCTTGGTGGCTAGAGCGAGCGAATAGACTTGCAATGGTCCTACAAGAAAGCCTACAAGGCACTGTGTTGAGGACTGAAAAGACAAAAAGTAGGCCTCAAGAAACGCTTTTAAAGATTGACGTCTCGCCAGCCGAGTGTGATGTGTACTGCAACGATATCTTCTTGATGGCGTAGGCTTAGCATCGAGTTGACGTGTTGACGTCTGATAGCATGCTGCATGCCACAGCAAACAAGCTAGGAGTAGTCTACGTCAAGAGCCCTGACGATGGCCAGAGCAAGACGAATTCTAAGCAAGCTAGGGTCCACGGATAATCTGTCAGCCAGAGTATAACATGTCCGAAATTAAGGCCCTTATCCGTGTCTAAATCATGAGAATGACGAGCACTTGGACCGCTGCGAAGGTTCATATGCGTGGAGTTGTGGATGATATTGCCTGGCATTGATTGCGCGCATATGCCGACTGGGCGGAAGACTGAGCACCAGCTTGAATCAGGATCAACCACTCACGTTGCCGAGCATCGAGAAAAGACGCATTGATCCGCAATACAGTACATCACGAAGTACAGGTTGAGAAATCGCGCATGATCACGCGTGAGCGCACCGTACTTGTCTTGTGCAACCTCGGGTCGGCGTGACGGTCGTGCCGCCGACATCACAAGCACCGGATAGGCGCGCGGCCCGCCATCGGGATTCAACGGGCCAGGGCACGGCGGCGCCACGGAGACCACCGGGTTGTTCCTTAAACTGAGCCCAACTGCACCAGAAACTCCTCCCCGAATCACTGCCTTGGACGAGGGACTCTTGGTCGCAATCAACCTATCACAGACCACCCATCTCTCAGCCCCCATCTTCCCGATTGGCGGCAGGTCTTGGCTGCCCCTCCTCCGATACCATGATGCCCCTCAATTGCCCCTCGGACCCCTCCATGCTTCGTGCCGACATGTCGTGGGGGAACCCCAGAGAGACCGGACCCAAAGTCCCAGACAAGGAAGCTTCCCAGCTTTGCCGACCTGCACTGCCCGGACCTGCACAATGGACTTGCCCGGATAAGCATTTGATCCTGCCTTCCTCCGAATGCACAATGTACCTCGCTTGTCCTTGGCGCGCCTGCCGTTCCTTGAAGGTGCTGGTCCGAGAATAGCTGTAGCAAGGAAGGAGCTCCATTGACTAAGCCGAAGCTCTGTTGTCACGAGCCAACGTTTCCTCCCCTTCCCCTCCTTCCTCGAATCTCCCACTTCCATACCTACCTTCTCTCACGGTTCGTCTTCGCACGTCTAAACAGTCTGTTGCTGGAAACTCCTTGCAAACGCACTCAAAAGCTCATCTCCGTCATTATCTGCAAGACAACCCTCCAACTTCACAACTCCCCTTCCTACATTCACCATGGTCAAGGCTGGTACGAGATGCCCCTCAACCCCGCACACGCCTCGGTCATGACGAAGCTCCCCATAATATTCATGCTAACATACTCGAACAGTTGTTGCGGGTGCCTCCGGTGGCATTGGCCAGGTATAATCACAACAACGCTGCACTCAAATCTTGGCTAACATCAGCTTGTATAGCCGCTCTCCCTTCTTCTCAAGAACAGCACGCATATCGATGAGCTGGCTCTCTACGATGTCGTCAACACTCCTGGCGTTGCTGCCGACCTCTCTCACATCTCGTCTCGCGCGGTAAGCATTTGCTAAACTGCAGGCTTTCCCACCGATGCTTGCCGGCAAGGCACTGTCGTTAATACATTGATACAGAAAGTGACCGGCTATCTCCCCGCCAATGATGGTGCAAAGGCCGCTTTCAAGGATGCCGACATTATCGTCATCCCTGCCGGCATTCCTCGTGAGTATAATTCGGTGCATTCAATTCTGGGTGCTTCACTAGTACCTCGCCCGGCATCTGCTGACAGCTAGTACAGGCAAGCCTGGTATGACCCGCGACGACCTGTTCAACATCAACGCCGGAATCGTCAAGGGCCTCATTGAGGTTGCCGCTGAGGTCGCTCCCAAGGCCTTCATCCTCGTCATCTCGAACCCCGTCAACTCTACCGTCCCCATCTCCGCCGAGGTTCTCAAGGCCAAGAAGGTCTTCAATGCCCAGCGTCTCTTCGGTGTGACCACGCTCGACATTGTCCGCGCAGAGACCTTTGTCGCCGAGATTACCTCCGAGTCGGAGCCTCAGAAGCTGACAATTCCTGTCGTTGGTGGCCACTCCGGGGAGACCATTGTACCCCTCTTCAGCAAAGCCTCACCCGCCGTCAAGATCCCCGATGACAAGTTCGAGGCTCTCGTCAAGCGAATTCAGTTTGGCGGTGATGAGGTTGTCAAGGCTAAGGACGGCGCTGGCTCGGCCACTCTCTCCATGGCCTATGCCGGCTTCCGGTTCGTTTAATCGCCAGAGACAGACTTGACCACTGCTGACTTGTCTGCTTCAAGCTTTGCCGAGAAGGTCCTGCGCGCCGTCAAGGGCGAGAAGGGCCTTGTAGAGCCCAGCTACGTATACCTGCCTGGCGTTCCAGGTGGTGAGGCCATTGCCAAGGAGACCGGCTGTGACTTCTTCTCTGTTCCAATTGAGCTTGGGGTGAGTCGCTCCGTTCGATATCTCCGCTGCCACATTTTCGCTGACCGTGGCCTTCAATCTAGCCCAATGGTGCCGAGAAGGCCATCAACCCCCTGGAGGGTGTCACCGAGCAGGAGAAGAAGCTCCTGTCTAAGGCTGCGGAGGACCTTAAGGGCAACATCAAGAAGGGCGTCGACTTTGCCCACAACCCTCCCCAAAAGTGAATAGTCCCCCAACTTCCCCCGATATAGCGGCTTCTTCGAAGAAAGGGCGCTTTTTGATGGCAGTAGCTATTACGCTAGGCTTTAAATATATGACGAGGCTCGACTTGCTGATCATGCGCTCTCTCAACAGGCTGTGAAGTACTGTACCGCCAATCTATCTCCATCATAGTCATTTATCGTCGGTCGGTTAGGCGCTCGGAAATTTGGGGTGTGAGGTCGGAAAGACCATGGTCGGATCTACTGCGGGTATTGTCCCACTGCGGTCTCTAGTGTACTGGATAGGATGGGAAGTCGGAAAGGCGTCGTGTTGGTCATCGTGCATCGGTGTGCTAGTTCCCGCCTCACGACTTGGTAGGGAGTGTTTTTATCTGGAATACTGCGCCAGGAAGGTCATTTATTTCCGCTTGCACGACAGCGTTCATCCCCAAGGCTGCGAGAGCCCCTCGTACTATACCGCATGGAAACCATAGAAACTAGATTTTTGTAAGTTATTGTGCAGGAAAGTAATTTGTATGAGAAAAACGTACCGGTTGGGCCCGGATGACTGCTTGGCCACCTGCCTCGGTACTCATTCGAGAAAAGGGACGAAACATGTTATCTGTCAATACGTAGACACCCTGCGGAGGCGTAAGCGAATAGGCCAGACTCTCATTGGAGGTTTCAGAGACGCACGCGGTGATTTGTCTTGAGGTTGTCAATGTTTTTGCCAAAGACGAGTGACCACAGATCCTTGCAGAGGAACTTGATGATATCGAGCGCGTCGTTGAACCGAGGCCGGTCTCGAGAGAAGCTATACGAATCAAGATGCTCCATGTCAGAGGTAAGATTCAAAGAGTATATGGAGAGAAAAAGAAGAAAAGGGAAAGGAAAGGGGGAGAGGAGGGGTATCGAGAATGAGGGAGCATGTGTGTATGTTCTCTCCGAGGACGTACCGCTCAACGAGGCCCTGTCCGACCCTGTAACCCAGCGACTCGAGCCGGAAATGCACGGCGTCGAGCTCCTCCTCGTCGTCGGCCTTGCGGGCCGTAGAGACGGACCCGGCGGCAGCCGCCATGGACCCAGAGCTGACAGCGCGGTCCCCCCCAGCAGCACCACCACCAGCAGCCGTCGCCGCCGCCGTGGATGGAGCGGCAGGAGATCCGGCGGACTTGTTGGGGGTCAAGTCTCGCTCGCCGGCGACGCGATATGCCAATGGGACGAGCTCGATGAGGAGAAAGTCGAGGCATGACGAGGAGAGGAAAGTTGCCGACGGGTCGGCCGCGTTGTACGGCGGCATGACGGGATCGAGCGACATGGTGACGGCGGTCGCGGGGGGGGG